>JANTOP010050887.1:0-23897 GCA_027564815.1 Symmerus nobilis | reverse complement strand
GATTGGATCCATTATAGCCAATAATAATCAATTCAAGTGAAATGCAATTGAAATTTCTCTGAAAACCAACCGATTATAACTTGGAAATTTAATTTTAACTTTCAATGAGCTTTCGAGATTTGTGAAATTTTTTAATTTTTTGGGAAAATTTCCATCGGTGAACGATTGTTATCTGTATGGAAAATGAGTTTTAAAACGTAAAAAATAAGTTTTGGGAAAAAATCTTTCAAAGAGCTTTTAAGTTCTTACAGAACTTTTGAACGAAAAGTTAAGTTTTGATATTCTTGTATTTTTCCTCAACTTATTTACGAATTTCCCGCATTATTTGATTTTGGATCTAAAGAAAATAATCGGGAAATCCGGATCTAAATGTCGCAACCTAGACATATATTTGCTGTTTCTTAACTTCAATTCTTAACTTCAACTTTTAAATTTTTTTCCGTGGTTAGAACCCCTGTCTTATAGCCCCAGTCTTTAGACTCAAATTAGCGTCCATTCTGAACTCATCTTAGCCTCATTTCAATTTTAGTTTATAAGAGATAAATTTAAGCGTGTTCAGTCTTCATTACAACATTACATTAATTTCATTTTAACAGAATTACAATTAATTTTATTTAATTACATTTAACATATTTCCGTATATGGAATTATAGAACATGAATTTGGTGACGTAAAAAAAAATTTCATGTGAACTTTGGTGAATATAAATATTCCAGAACACCTTAACCGCGCTTCTACTTCATATTTTGTAGTAACGCATATGATCGGTACGCAAAATTGACAATCTGCAAATAAAAATTAATATCAAAATATGTCTAAATTATTATCTAAATATACCGATAAAAATGTCATCAAATCTAGAGGAAATAATTTTCCAATCGTAATTTTACTTGGCTGTTTCAATCGCTCCATAAATATGATTACCAATAACCGATATTCCTTTGACTTCACAACCTCCCAATTTGAATCATAAAGATGAGATAGAAGTACTTCACTCTTTGTCAGTACATAATTCCCAACGTAGCATGGGATTAGTATTTGTGCAACGAGAAACATTAATGTAGTAACATGAGCTAGACATTTAACCATATCATCTAACGGTGACGCCTTGAAATAATTCAAATTAATAAATTCTCTGAAAAACTCGTATCAGATTACTTACAACACTGAACCAAATGACACGTTCGTGCATATTGCTAAGCCGCTAACAGCTATTTGTCCAAGAAATGCTATTGAATATAAATTCTCAGATCTCTTCACAAGCCTAGAAAATGAATGATCTCGTCCAAATTAAAATTTATGTTAAAGAAATTGAATACAAACTCAATAATGTTCTGATGAAATTTGATACAATCGATAATTTTCCTTTTCTTATCTTGTTCTGAATCACGTCCACTCAGATATTTAATTCGACCACCTAGAATTTCCATTTGAACTACCGTTATCCATAAAATGAACGTTGGTAAAAAATCTAATGCTGAACTATTGATAACGCAAAGAAGACATGCTAAAGCCTGATGGATCCATATAATATTAAAGTTCTTTTGGCTTTTATGCCAGTCTATTGGATACCATGCTCCAAATATAGGCTTAGATGTAAGTATGGGAGTTGAAATAGTAATAATTGATGTTAAAACAACAGGGGCAAAATAAATAATTGCCAAATTTTTAATCAATTTGATGCGGTTCTGAATAAATTTTAATTCCCAATAATCACCATCAATTATATTTAATTTAAAATTTTTTACGATGTAGTAAAGTTCTTGAATTTTCTTATTGCGAAGCAATAAATTATAATTCTTAATTGCCAAAGCAAAAACTGTTAACGCAACGTACGTGCATTCGGTAAATTCGTCGAAGTCCTTCACGATGAATATTAAGTAGATAAATAGGGATGCACCAAATGCGACGCAAAATATAATATTATAAAGGACTGAGTATATCAAGTAGATCCTATGGTCCGTTTTTAACCTCCATAGACCAAATAATCGAAGTAATATTATTAACCGATTAGTGAAGCTAATATCCTTCTCGGGTATATCAATGATTTTAGTCGACATGACTTAACTTAAAATCGATCCGAAACCAATCCTTTCTAATCGAATATCTTATCAGACCGTCTGCACTTTAAGAACTGTTCTAATTACGTGTTTCTATACGCGACCACCTTAAATGATATTTTTGAACAATATTGTCGCTAAATTGTAAAATTATAGTAATATGCCAATTTGTGCTAATTTAAAATTCTATGTTACCTAACAGAAGTTTACAATTACTTAATTTGAAATCGATTGCATAACATATCCTGTCATATAATTCTTGGTCTAATATTTATGATCGAAATCAAAATTTTTTTAATAGACGTTTCCTTCATAATTACAAGGCTCTCACATGTGGGAATAATGACTTAGGAATAAGGAAACGTTGATTGATTAGTGGCGTGCTGTCAACATCTCCATATGGTGTACAGAATTGTATGAGTCCTTAACAAAATGAAATGGATGAATCACCGGCCTTACCAGTGAATGACTTTTCAAAAGCCAGTGAATGACCATTTTTTCGTTGTTCTACAATCGAATCAGTTTCTCGTTTTATGCCCCGAGTATGTTCCGAGCGATTAAAGCCAAGAGTACGAACTAACTTTTGGTGGGAGTTAGATTGTTCCAAGTTGACACCAGCTGGCGCTCGTCGAATATAGATATTTTTCAATGGGGGTGGTTTAGAGGGGGAAGGAGGGGTCACACAAGAAATTCATAAAACTTCGATATGTTCATTCTGGGTAGCGTTCATTCCGTTGGTAGTGTGGCGTTGGAGGGAAGAGGTGTCGCTGAACCCGGACAGTGCCTGGGAACTACATTTTTGTCTCTTCGGTATTGAAACTCCCTAGAGACTGGGGGAATTTAAGAATCCAAAAAAAATTTCTTACAAAGCAAAACAAAACATTTTTTCAATTATAGGGTGACCCAAAAAAACTTATAGACCCAACGTTTTTTTCGTCTACGGGGTAACCCAAAAAACTTCTAATTTATATGGTGACGCAGAAATTCTTTTAGACCCAAAATTTACTCCCTTACAGGGGTCTTTTTTGTCAGGGTGAAACAAAAAATGTTTAGACCCAACATGGTTCTCCTTTTACAAGGTGATCCAAAAAAACTTTTAGACCCAACGTTTTTTTTCGTCTACAGGGTAACCCAAAAAACATCTAATTTACATGGTGACGCAGAAATTCTTTTGGACCCAAAATTTATTCTCTTACAGGATTATTTTTTTGACAGGATGACACAAAAAACGTTTAGGCCTAACATGTTTCTCCTTTTACAAGGTGATCCAAAAAAATTTTTTTTTAATAGTTACATAGAAAAACTTTTTGACTCAACATTTTTTTCTATTACAGGGTGACCCAAAAAAACTCTTAGACCCAACATTTTTTTCTTCTACAGGGTAACCCAAAAAACTTTTATTTAACATGGTGACATTTTTTCTTTTGCGTAGTAATGGAATACAATTTTAGTTCAACAAAAATTATTTTTTTTACAGGGTGACCCAAAAAAACGTTGAGACCCAAAATTCTTCTCTTTTCCCAAATGACTCAAATATATATTTTTTAGTAATGGGTATACGGACTTGGGGTTGAAATTTCTCATACATTTTCTCATACCAAATAAAATGTTCAGGTTTATTTCATTTCTATCATCGATTTTTTTCTGTTGTAAAAGGAGGAAGAAACAAATAAATAATTTGTTTTGTTTTAATTGGATTAAATTGCGTTACATTACATTTTTCTGTTAGTAAAAATTGCCGTGAAAAGAGTAGGAGCAAGATAAATAATTGTCATATTTTTTAACAATTTTAAGCGCTTCTGAAGAAATTTTATTTCCCAATAATCACCATCGATTACATTTAATTTAAAGCTTTTTACGATGTGGTACAGTTCCTGAATTTCTTTATTCCGATACAATAAGTTATAAGTTTTAATAGCCAGAGTAGAGACTGATAATAAGACGTACGCACACTCGTTAAATTCGCTAAAATTTTCTACAAAGAATATTATATAAATGAATAGAGATGCAATAAATGCAACGGAAAATGAAATATTATAAAGCACTGAATATAGCAAGTAGATTCTATGGTCCGTTTCTAGCCTCCATAGACCAAATAATCGAAGAGTTAGTATTAACCAATTAGAAAATCTAATATCCTTTTCCGGTATATCAATGATTTTAGTCGACATGACTTAACTTATATGAATCAGTTTTACCGATCAACTATTATCTAGAATTAAATTTGTTAATAATTCTGAATATGAAAGGCTTGTGAATTACTTGTCTACTTGTATTTGTTTCCTTTTCTTAATTTAATTGTTACTTATAACGGAGAAATACCTATATTAGGGCGCCCAGCCTTTATCAAATGAGTTTGTTTTATTCAAGAGAACATTACTCAGTGCTATTACTAGAGTTCATGCCGAATATTTTCTTCGACCGGAAAAAAATGTAAAAACGTAGAAAGTTGCATTGAGAGTTAGATAAAAATTCAAAAATTAAATATTTATAAATATCAGAAAATTCGTATAGGCTCGCACTGACAATGAGAAATTTGAATATCGGACATTGCGACATTTGATCCGGATTTCCCAATTATTTTCTTCGGATCCAAAAAAAAATGTAATGATAAACGAAGTTTTAAAATTAGTTGAGAAAATATTCAAAAATATCAAAAGGAAACTTTTCTTACAAAAGCTCGGCAAAAACTTAAAAGCTCCCATAAAGCTTCTTATTCCGGAACTTATTTTTAACGCCTTAAAATCTACTTTCTATCCGGATCCGGATAACGATTTTTTAACAAAATTTCAAGTTTTCCCAAAAAAATCGTTCAAATTTCTAAAGCTCACTGAAAGCTTAGAATTAAAATGTCATTTTATAAAATTTGGAATTGAATTTTTATCGCATTCCTTAAATTTAAATGAAATATGGAATTTTAGCCGAAAGCTTATCCATACGATTAAAAGCACAAGGAAAGCTCTAATTTTCGAACTTAATTTATTACGTTTCATAAATGATTTTCGATCCAAATAAGAGCCCAATAACAATATTTCAACTTTCTCCAAAAAAAAAGCTTTAAAAATCTCGAAAGCTCATTGAAAGCTTGAAGTTGAAATGTAATTTTATATAATTTGGAATTTAATTTTAATTCGATTTATTAAATTTAGATAAAACAGTAAATTTCTCGCTAAAAACTTTCTCAATATACTGAAAGCTTAAAGAGAGCTTTAAGTTTCGAAATCCATTTTTTACGTTTTAAAATCTATTTTCACTGCGGATATCGGTTCGCTGACGAAATTTTTTAATTTTCCCCAAATCTCATTTCAATTAAGCTTTTCTACAATTTTCTACAGAGCTCTCCGATTTCATTTAAATTTAATTATCGGGAGAAAAATTATATTACAAACCGCCTAAAATAATATTTTAATTAAAAGCTTTCGATGAGCTTTTGAAACTTTCTAAAAGCTTTTTCCGAAAATCAAAGTTTCACAGATTTTCAAATTATTAGTATTGATAGAAAACCAGATCTTGGAAAAACAGGGTCCATTTTGGTCGATATTGCAGGTGTGACCTGCGCTTTCATGCCTAATAGACTGCACGCCACTGATCGAACATCTCACAGTACTAAGTTGGTTCACAGTACTAATTTTTAAATAGCCAAGGAACGGAAGTCACCCTATGCTCCCCAAATGTTAGTACATCCAAATTATTTTCTCCAGATACAAAACTCTATCAGATTCATGAACATTATAGAGAGAAGAAAAGAAAGAAATTGCAACTCCATACTAAAAATGGGCGCCCTGAGTATACTTGTATGGTGCCATCAGTCCTTGGTATCTTTATTATTATAATTAAATAATATTACTTATCATTGTATTTAAAGTAATTTTAGGCAGGTGGTCCACCACTTCAATGTCCGACAAAGGATATAATTATTTTTAATATTAATCCGAAGTGGCGGAACGGAACAGCCGAAATTAAGTAAAATCGATTCTTCAAGTGGGCCAGTTTATTGTTTATTATTTCTGATGCTCTTCGTTAAATAATATAATTTGCTAAAATCAATCTATAATTAAGTTGCATTTGTTTTAGCAAAATATTATGTAAAAAAGTATTTGCAAAATAAATCTATTATTACTCAATTTTCTACATTACATTATTGATATTTTACTATCCATAATTGGATAAATAGGTGAACCAATAAATGGATATAATGTTGCTTGTACTTTACATCTCGCAGACCCTAATTTTATGAATATCGCCAATTTTTCCCAATTTTCTTGAAATTTTTTATATATCATCAAATTGGGTGATTTTATTTTATCAGAAGAAGAGCAAAATTAACAGCAAATTGTAGATGAAATTGAGATCCGCTTTTAAGCTTTAAGCTTTTTGTGGAGGTTTTGTTGGAGAACTTCATATTTGATTATTCGAATATAACATATATATGTAATATATTTGAATACCTGCAAATGTTTTTTTTTAACTAAAAGCTTTCACTGAGCTTCCTAGTATATGCGGAGCTTTTATCGTAACTTTTTGAGTATCGCTGTAGGTAAAATATTTGGATGTAAAGTATGTTCCAATATGAATAAAATTACAACCCAAGGTGGAAACTCCTTTGAGCATTAAAAACTTTTGAAACAGAGCTTTTGCAAGGAACGATTCCGATTTGATTAAAATTTAAATTTTCGGATTAAAATTAGATTTCAGAACATGAAGCTTATCTTCAGATTTATAAATTTAGTCAGATCTTCTGTAATCAAAATAAAAGCTTACCAAAAGCTATTATTTAAAATATAATTTTATTCATTATGAAATCTCTTTCATCTCCCAATAAATGAACAAAAGTGAAATCGGGAACATTCGGTAAAAAGCTTCGTGGAAAATTAGAATCACTACGAAAGGTTTAATGAATCGAATTGAACTGAATTGACGGCAAATTATTATGATGGAATTTATTGTCCTTATTCATTGTCTGCCTTTTATGAAAAATCCATCTTTCGGCCTGAAATTTTGAATAAATATTTGCGTTCAATGAGCTTTCGAAAATTTTAAAGAGTTTTTATTTCGGAAAATTTGATATTTCGGGACAAAACCGATTTCTGGATAAGAAATGGATATTAAAACATAAAATTAAGTTTAAAATTTAGAGCTTTTTTTGAGCTTACAATGGATTGAAAAAGCTGGGAAATATTCATATTTTATCGAAATGTATAATGAACGGAATATAAATTCGATTCCAAATGAATAAAAAAGACATTTTAATTTTAAGCTTTCAAAGAGCTTTAAAGGTTTTAAAAATTTTTTTTAGAAGAAGTCGAAATTTTGTTAAAGGATCGTTAGGTGAATAGAGAATAGATTTTTGAAGGTAATCAATTAAGTTTGATACTTAGAGCTTTTATTGCGCTCTAAATAGATTGGATGAGCTTCTTGCGTAAATTACATATGTCATTTAAATTGAAAGAGTTGGTTAAAAATTCGATTTCAAAATATTTAAAGACATTTTAATGTTAACCTTTCAATGAGCTTTCTAAATTTATGAAGCTTGATTGAGAATGGGAAAATTTGAAATTTCGCTTAAGTATGGATAGAAAATAGATTCTAAAACGAAAAAAATTTTGTTCGAAATTTAAAGCTTTCTTTGAGCTTTCAATGAGATTTTGTGATTTTTCAATATTTTCTTTTGGGAAATGGATCGTTATCGGGATAGAAAATAGATTTAAAAACGTAAAATTAGAATCGGAAAATAAAGCTTTCTGCGAGCTTTTAAGTTTTTTAGAGCTTTTGTACGAAATGTTTAGTTTTGATATTTTCCTATTTTTCCTTAACTAATTTATAAACTTCTCGAATCATTTCTCGGTTAATCTGGATCAAATGTCCGATATATCTCATTGCGAGCCTTAATTTTCATAGACAAATTTTCTCAATTTTCAGACTCGACCTCCCGAAAATGTTCTTAAATATATTAAAGAAAAATTTTTAAAGCTCCCAAGAGAATTCCGAACATATAATTAGAATTTTTGATCTATTATATTGTGTGATAATTGGCAGAATTAATAACGATTGAAATAACGCCGATATTTCGACACCCTACTTATAATCATCGTCAGAGCTTTAGAAAGAAGTAAATATTTCAACTAAATTCCTAACTAAAAGCCCCCTAATAATCTGTTTAGTTATAGTTATATTATCCTTCAATAAAAAGATTTCCATTTCAATAATTGCATCCTAAGAATAATTGCATAAAATTATATGCCATACGGGGAAATTCCTCATGGTACAATTTAAGGTTATGGGAACAACTAGTACTATTACTGTTCAACAATTGTTAGTACAACAACTATTACTGAAAATAAGCAAATTATAGCCAATAAGCTAAATGATGAGATAATTTTCAGAGCTGCGCGATAAAAGATAATTTGAACGAATTGCGTAGAAAAATTGATATTTTTGATAATTGATGATCCGATACATCTATTTGACAATTTTTTAAATCAAAAATTTTGTTAAGCAAAGTTACCCCAATTGGGCTCAACTTATTTTTCCCAGATAGACGATGAGTCAGAATGATCAGATTGATTTAAGTGTTTCGAGATAAATAACTAATTGATAGAATTAGGAGTTTTCCTTAGAAATATTCATTAAGTTCCGATACATCTCTTTGTATCGTGAGGCCAATTTTTGAAGTTAAAATTAAAGAAAAGTGGCCCAATTGGGCTGAACTCATTTTTCCCGTATAGCCGATGAGTTAAGTGATCAGAAAAATTGCAGAGCTTCAAGATAAAAATAATTTGACCGAATTTGGAGCTTCCCTAGGAAAACTGATTAATTTCCGAGACAACTTTTTGTAGTTCCGAGGTCAATTTTTGAATTCAAAATTTTGTTAAGAAAATTTCACCCAATTTGGCTGAACCAATTTTATCTGGACAACTCATTAGTTAAATTACACACCAATTTCAGGGTTTTGAGATTCCGAAATTTAGCCCCTAATTGGCCCAAATAATTTATTTTATTTGGGCCAATTAGGGGCTAAATTTCGGAATACTCATTTTTTTCCGGTATATCTAGGGGTATATTGCGAGATTCATTTTCAACACATATCTTAATAAGAAAGCTCTAAGTTTCAAACTTAAATTTTACCGTTTTAAAATCTATTGTCTATACAGAAAATGGTTGTTTAATGAAATAACACAATTTCCCAAACAGAGAGCTTAGAAATCCTGAAAGATCATTTAGGTTTAAAATTAAAATACCATGGATTCAAATTTATATCCAATTCATTCAATTCAAATGAAATTTGAAGCTTCTGCTAAAAGCTTTCTCAGACCATTTTAAGCTCAATGGAAGCTTTTAGTTCCTAATGTAATTTAGTTCGTATTAAAATATATTTTCTATCCCGATAACGATCGCGTCATGAATTTTCACATTTTTTAAAACTAAAATAAAATTCCATTTTATATAATTTAGGATCAAATTTTTATCCGATTCATTAATTTTAAATGAAATATGGAAATTTCGCAGAAAGCTTATCCAAATTATTAAAAGCGCTACGCTCTTAGTTTCGAACTTCATTTTTAACGCTTAAAAATCTATTTTCTATCTAGATATGAATTCTTCTACGAAATTCCGAACTTTTCCCTGAAAAAATGCTTCAAAAATGTTTGGACTGCACGGCACGCCACTGCGATTTATATACAGAAGTAACTACAATATATAAAGAATCAACTATAAATCTGATCAATTAAATAAGAGATAACAAAAAATAATAATCAAGCAGTCAAAATAAAGATTTTAAGAAAGCGATAAACTTCCCTAGTATACGAAATCCTTCATTTTGGGGGCTCAACCTGAAAAAATTTGTGACTGCAAGAGGAATTAAAAATTATAAGATGGCTTGAAGATGGTGGAGACGGAGACGGTTGAAGATGAAAGTATGTCACATGAACCAGAAATTGAAGAAAGGCGTGAGGGTTTTAAAATTCTTGCAAAAAAAGCTTTCCCAAACCATATTCAACTCAACGAAAGCTCTGAGTTTCGAACCTATAATTTTTTATATTTTAAAATCTATGTTCTGCCCTGAAAATGGGCGTTTAGCGAAATTTCATAATTTTCCATACCAAAAAGCTTCGAAAATTCGAAAAGCTCATTTGAATGAAGCTCGACGATTTCAAATTTTTAGCCGATTTATTAAAATCAAATGGAAATATGAAGCTTTTCCAAGAAAGTTTCCTGAAATAATTGTAAGCTCAACGAACGATCTTTTAATGTAATTTCACATTTAAAAAAAAAAACTTCGAAAGTATGGAAAGCTTATTCAAAGTTTACAATTAAAATATCCTTTTGAAATAATTTCAAAACAAATTTTTATCCGATTATTTAAACTGAAATGAAACTTTCAATCGTCGCAAAAGCTTTCTCAATCCATTATAAGCTCTGAAAATGCTTTAAGAATGGACATTTTTTACGTTTTAAATTTTATTCTCTTTCCGGATAACGAAATTGGAAATTTTGCCAAAAAAAAAATTCAAAAGTCCCGAAAGCTAATCGAGAAGTTCATTGAAAACAGGGAAGTAAAGGAGAAAGTGTACCACAACAAATGCCTCTCAATTCTTTCCCCATCGCCTTCCATAAAATTCAGATTCTTTCATTCATATTTTTTGAAATAAATTTAGGGATACCGGAAAATAATCAATTATTTTTAAAAAGTCAATGGGGTAGTTAGGGGGAGAGGTGTCGGTCAGGCCCCGACATTTTTTTACAGGATGACCCAAAAAAAAACAGTTGCGCAAAATTGTTTTTCTTTCAGGGTGACCCAAAAAAACTTTTAGACATCAAGAACTATTTTCTCTTACAGGGCGACCCTAAAAAACTTTTTCTCTTACAGGGTGACCCAATTTTTTTTTCTCCTACAGGGTGAAACAAAAACCGTTTTGACTCAAAAAATTTTTTCTCTTACAGGGTGACCCAAACATCTTTTTGACCCAAAAATATTTTCTCTCTTCTAGGGGACCCAAACATTTTTTTTCGCTTACAGGGTGCCCCAAAACCGTCCTAAAAGAAGGAAGCACAACTGTCTTCCCCAAAGTGGTCTTCTGGGAACCACAATTTACTCTCCAGGGTTGGGAAACCCACTGGAGACAACCGTATTTTAACTTCCATTGCCAAAGGGAAGTTCACCGTGACTGGGGGATGGTACACTGTAACGTGTACACTAAAATTTTGGTGTTATAGGATATGAGTCGGGGGATTGACTAGTTTACATAAAGAAATAAATGTTTCTATCAATTTTAATTTTAAGTTGAATAAAAATTAACATGTGAAATTCAACGTTAACAAAGAAGTGTAATTAAGAATATTCTTGGATTCCTTCATTCGAATTAATTCATATTCTGTAGCAATGTATACGATCGATAAGCAATATTCGTTATCTGAAATTAATAAATATAATTAATTATCTAAATTAATTAAAATAATTTCAAAAATTATTCTTACCGATGAAAATGTCATCAAATTCATTGCATATATTTTTCCAATGGTAATTTTACACGGCTGTTTTAATCTTTCCATAAATAGCAGTACCAATACTCGGTACTTCTTCGATTGCACAAATTCCCAATTTGAATCATACACATGAAATAGAAGTGATTCACTTTTAACGGTTATGAAATTTCCGACATAACAAGGTATGAATATTTGGGTAATAAGTAGACCGGATCCCAATAAGTGACCCACAAATTTCATATAATCATCTGATGGGGATTCCTGTGAATTATCAATAAATTAAAATTTAAGTATTATTTTTTTTATCGAAATACTAACAATACTTATCTGAAAGACTAGTGAACAAATTGCTAATGCACTAACTGCTATTTGACCAAGGAATGCGAATGAAAATAGATCTTCAAATCGATTCACTAACCTATGGAAAATGAATCGGTTTATTACAAAAATCTGATTTAGTTAAATCATGTACTAAACTGAGTAATGTTTTGATAAAACTTAATGCAATCGATAATTTCCCGTTTATGTTCTAGCTCAGATTTGCCTCTACCCAAACATTTAAGTCGACCACCTAAAATTTCCATTTGCACAACAATTATCCACATAATGGACGTTGCAAATAGATCTACAGTAACATCGTTCATTGCCAAATTCAATAATCCAAAAGCTTGATATATCCATGAAATATAAAAGTTTACATCAACTGGATACCATGCTAGAAAGATAAGTTTCGATGTAACTAAGGGACTAGCATTTAAAAACGTAACCGTAACCAATGCAGTGTAGTAATAAATTCTCGTAACTTTCTCGAACAATTTCATTTCCTTGTGGAACAATTTCCATTCCCAATCATCACCATCGTTGATTTTCAATTTAAAATTTTTCACGATTAAATAAAGCTCTTGGATTTTCTGATTTTGAAGGATTAAGTTGTAATTTTTTATCGCCGTCGAAAATACGGTTAATGTAATATACATCGAATCAGTAAGCTCATCCACATTTTGCACAAATAATATTAAGTAAGTTGATAGAAATATGCAAAATGCAATGAAAAATATGAAATTATAAACCACTGAATAAACGAGATAAATTTTATTATCTGAATTCTTACGCCATAACCCGAAAATTCGTAGTAATTTTAGAAACCAGCGTAGAAAGCTTATATCTTCTTTTGGTATATCAATCGCTTTGATTGGCATGGCTTTACTTTAAATAAAAATGCAATCCTTTTCCGATGAAAGCTTTTATCAGAATTGATTTAGATTAGTATGTTAGAGCTACTAGTTGTTCCCATAAACGTAAATTGTACCATGAGGAATTTCCCAGTTTGGCATATAATTTTATGCAATTATTCTTAGGATGTAATTATTGAAATGGGAATTTTTTTATTGAAGGATAACATAACTATAACCAAACAGATTATTAGGGAGCTTTTATTTAGGAATTTACTTGAAATATTTATTTCTTTCTAAAGCCCTGTTGATAATTATAAATAGTATGTCGAAATGTCGACGTTATTTGAAGGAAACTAATCGTTAATAATTCTACCAATTATCGCACAGAATAATTGATCAGTAAAAAATCTGTCGAGTCTCAAAATTGGGAAAATTTGTCTATACAAATAAAGGCTCGCACTGAGACTTCCGTGAAATGATGCGAGCAGTTTATAAATTAGTTAAGAAGAAATAGAAAAATATCAAAACTAATCATTTCGTGCGAAAGCTATGCAATCCTTAAAAGCTCCGTCCTAGAAAGCTTTATTTTTCGAATCTTTTTTACGTTTTAAAATCTATTTTCTATCCAGATAACGGTCCTCTAACAAAATTAAAAATTTTCCTAAAAAAAGCTTCAAAAATTTCGAAAGCTCATCGAAAGCTTAAAATTAAAATGTCTTCGAATATCATTTGGATTTGAATTTTTATCCGATTCATAAAATTAACATTAAATATGGAATTTGCGCAGTAAGCTCACCCAATCTAGTAAAAGCGCAATGAAAGCTCTAAGTATCAAATTTAATTGTTTACGTTTAAAAATCTATTTTCTATCCACCTAACGACCATTTAACAAAATTTCGACTTCTTCCAAAAGAAAAATTCTTTTAAATCTCTGAAGTTTTTTTAAAGCTTAAAATTAAAATGCCTTTTGTAATAATTTGAAATCGAATTTATATTCCGTTCATTAGACATTTAGATAAAATATGAATATTTCCCAGCTTTTTCAATCCATTGTAAGCTCAAAAAAAGCCCTAAATTTTAAACTTAATTTTATACGTTTTAAAATCCATTTTCTATCCAGAAATCGGTTCTCTCCCGAAATATAAAATTTTTCTAATAAAAACTCTTCATAAATTTCGAAAGCTCATTGAACGCAAATATTTATTCAAAATTTTAGGCCGATAGATGGAATTTTCCATAAAGGGCAGACCTTGACAATAAATTCCTTCATAATAATTTGCCGTAAATTCAGTTTAATTCGATTCATTAAAGCTTTCGTAGTGATTCTAATTCTCCATGAAGCTTTTTACCGAATGTTCCCAATTTTCTTTTTGTTTATTTATTGGGAGATGGAAGAGATTTCATAATAAAATTATATTTCAAATAAAAGCTTTTGTAAGCTTTTATTTTGATTAGCGTTTTTACAGAAGATCTGACTAAATTTATAAATCTGATGAGAAACTTCACGTTCTGAAATCTAATTTTAATCCGAACATTTTAAATTTAATCAAATCGGAATCGTTCCTTACAAAAGCTCTGCAAAAGCTATTAATGCTCAAAGGAGTTTCAACTTTGGGTTGTAATTTTATTCATATTGGAACCTACTATCCATCCAAATATTTTACCTACAGCGATACTCAAAATGTTACGGTAAAAGCTTCGCATAAACTAAGAAGCGCAGTGAAAGCTTTTAGTTTAAAAAAATAAAAAATTTGCACGTATCGTATTCAAATATACGTTATTGATGAGGTAAACTACCAACTAATAGAAAAATTTAGGAAAAAAAAATTCTGTGAGCGAGTTTCGAGCTTTTTAGGAATCCCTAGGATTTTCTACAATTTTTCTTGATTAAAATTCTGAAATTGAATATTTTTAACAGAAAATCGCTTAGAATGGTTAAAATATTCTTAAAAAATGTTTTAAACGAGTTACATGCTTTTAACTTAACAAATATATGATTTTCTTGAGGAATATTTAGATATTTTTGTTCTTTTTCCGAACTACAATTCTAAAAGGAATTTTTTTTATAAAAAAAACTTCACCCAATTTGGCTGAAAGTTTTTTCCTGGGTACTTGATGAAGACAACTAAAAACCAATTACAGGATTTGGGGAAAAAATTTTTCTGGTACGAGTTACGAGGTGTTAAAAATACATGAATTCCATTAGGAATTTTTCTTCTCTTTTTGACCAAAATTTTGATTGGAATTTATTTTTTAAAAAAAATTCACTTGATTTGGTAGATATATTTTTTCCCGAATACTTGAAAAGATAAACTTAAAACTTATTTCAGAATTTTGGAGAAAAAATTCTCTGACCAAGGTGTGAGCTTTTAAAAAATATATGACTTTTTTTTGGGAATATTCAGTTATTGTTGTCTTTTTTTTTTAGCCAAATACTGAAGACAACATTTTTTCCTGTTACAGGGTGGACCAAAAAAAAAGTCTATCTTTTACAGGGTGACCCAAACAAATTTTACTCGATAATTTTTTCTCTTACAGGGGACCCAAAAAATTGTTTTACTCAAAAATTTTATTATCTTACCGGGTGACCCAAAATGTTATTTCTTATAGGGTGATACAAAATTTTTTTTCATTAAGGCTTACCTAAATATTTTTTTACTCAAAAATTGTATTCTCTCTTAAGGGTGACCCTAAAATTTGTTTTCAAAATTTTTTTCTCTTACAGGGTGACCCAAAATTTTATTTCTTACAGGGTGACCCAAATTTGTTTTCTTAAAGTGCGACCCAAAATTTTTTTTATCTTACTAGGTGACCCAAAAAACCATTTGGACATTCTTTACTCAAAAATTTTTATCTCTCTTGCAGGGTAACCCAAAATTTTTTCATATATGGTGACCGAAAAACCAATTGGACCCAAAAAATTTCTCAGAATTTATTTCAGACACAGAATTTATTTCTTACGAAAATCCATTTCGACCTAAGAACGAAACACGAATTTTATTAAATTTTCCAAAAGAAGTTTCACTTCGGTAGTGTGCTCTAAGCGTACATGTTGTTTTTTTTAATAAAAACCACTGGCCGATTTAGCTGAATGTTTTTACCTGAATACTTGATGATATAAACTAAAAACTAATTTCAGGATTTTTGAAAAAAAAAATTCTCTAATTGAGTATGAGCTTTTAAAAATTCATGATATTTTTTTAACAATTTTCAAAATTGAAAATGTACAAGCAACATTGTATCCATTTATTGGTACTCCTATTTATCCAATTATTGATAGTAAAATATCAATAATGTAATGTAGAAAATTGAGTAATAATAGACTTATTTTGCAGATACTTTTTTACATAATATTTTGCTAAAAGAAATGCAACTTAATTATAGATTTATTTTAGCAAATTATATTATTTAACGAATAGCATCGCAAATAATGGTCAATAACAATAAACTGGCCAATTTGAATAATAATAATTGTGGTTTCATTTCCAACCAAACTAATAATAATAATATTTTATTGCATCACCGTATATAATGCCCCCAAGGATCCCAAGTATGAGTAATTAAAGCCTCTTCCTCTTATTTAGACTATCCGATATTCTATCGATAGTCCTAAATAAAGAGTCCGAGTGTAATTTCACTCCTAAAAAAGGATAAAAGTTCTACTTGCCGATTATGAAAACGAGATTTTTTGAAGGAAATGTTAAAGGGAAGATCTTTGAATTTCGTCGCAACGTACGTACATAAATGGGGTTCACCTACATTCATTAAACTGTTCATTTCCACGATGTCGGTATACAGAATTGAAAGTACGTCCTCACTAAATATGTCGAGATTGCTCCTATTTATCTATAAGATGCAGATTTTTTTTGTCGTATTATAACACTTTGTAACAAATTTCTCATTTCTCTTTTGAATGGAAGGCAATAACACTGATAAAACCTAAAATCCGTTTTACCAGAGAATCTTCTGAAATTTTTCTGAGCGGAGACCCAAGTCTCCCGTAATAAATTTCAAAAATAAAATTCAAAATCGAACGATTAAATTAAACGATTTATTAAAAAAAAATTCTGGCCCACCCATCTCCCTATCAATTTTTAAATGGGATTATTTTCGGTAGCAGAGAATCTCTTGAAATTTGGCAGAGAGAAACTCCAAATTTTTCGCACTAAATTTCAGAAGAAAATGTTTAAATCTACCGATTAAATATTTAGATATTTTATCGGGGGGTAAAATATTAAATGCAGGGGAGTAAATAAATGAAAACTGTTCTCTCTAAATATGCACCTACTTAGTTTTAAATTCTTTTTTCAAAATTTCTATTTTCTTGGAACAAAAGAAAAATTAGTGGATGAAAATGTTTGGAAAAAGTTAATCCCATTCATGGTTGGTGGTTGTTTATATGGACTTCTCCCCTTAAGTTCCCATGGCAACTTTTTCCACTAAATTTTTCAATTTAATTTCTCATAAAATTCGTTTTGACATGTTTGATGGCCCTCCCACGCGTTATGCCCCCAGCCTGCCTTCTGACGGTCGGGCTATCGTCTTACCCGCAGCAATCGAACATTTTCCAGGTGAAACATTCCGGGCAGCTAGTTATGTTGCTCGGCATGTAGCCAGCTCTCCGTCTAATAGCAGTAAATGATAACAAACCGATATTCTTAGTTTTAACTCGTTTTTCTCGAAACCATGTCTTCAAATGTGGTGGACACGATTCCTCTGCCTGTAATTGATGAATCGCTATGAAATTTTTTTCTGGTATTTCTAGATACGGTCTTGTCCTTGACGGGAACAGATTTTTTTATTTCAAAAAATTTGTATTTATTTTAAATCAATAATATCAAAAAATAGGTAAATTTTTCAAAAAAATTTTTTTGTGACCCACCATTTTTTTAAAATTTTTTTTTAAAAAATTTCCTTCCCGTCAAGTACCCTATAAACTAATATATATTAAGTTTCTTTTTAATTTTTTCAATTTCAAGAATCTGTGTCCACCGCAAAGCACTGTTGATTGGCAGTACCATACATTCGACAGCATTACGGATTTAACATAATACAAACATTTTTCATTACAGTAATACGGTTCGTCTAGAAAAAAAAAAGTAAACTTAGCCCCCCCTTAAGCAAAAAAATTACTAAGTAATTAGGAAAGAGATTTTGTTTAAAAAAAATTTGTGAAAATTCAAGTTTTTAAAAAATCACTCCTTGATTTCCCCCCTTGGGGCCTGCTTTCCAAACCAAAAGTTTGTATAAATGCATAACACCAAGTGTATTTGCGTAATATCAGTTTTATTAGTTTGAATCTCGCTAGCTAGGCGCCTAGAATCAAGGGTATTTTTTGCCCCTCATAGAAATTGAAAGATCTCGTTATTCTCCAATTTCTTAAGAACTTTGTCTATCGTTTCGAATAAATAGTCAACGAAAGCGATTTTAATCAATTAATCGAAATCGGTCAATTTTATGGAAATTCAAAAATTTCAGCTAACATTTTATAAAAATCAAAAATATTTAAGGGTTTTCAGGATTTTGGAAAAAATCATTTTCTTAGTAGGTTACGAGCTTTTAAAAAATCTAATATTAATTCATAATCTCCTCTGGATCAAATTTTCTAATAGAAATTTTTTTATTAATAGAAATCGCCCTATTTAGTTTAAACATTTTAATCCGTAAATAAATTACAGGACTTTGGGAAAAAAAATTTCTGACCCGTCGCCGGGGTAACCGCAGGGGCGGGGGCAGGGTAATGAAACCCTTCTAAAACAATCAAAAATTCAAATTCAATTTAAATTCAAAATCGTTTCTAATTACATTAATCCGATGGAAAGCAGATTCCAAATAATAAGATATTTACATTTAAAGCTTTCGACAAGCTTTGAGGAATTGAACAGATTTTTGGTTACAAAAATTAAAATTATCAATGTTGCACAATTAATTTGAATGGAAAATAGGTTTCAATGCGTACAAAATTACATCCGAAACTTAAAGCTCACTTTGAGCTTTAATGATTTACAAAAGCTGCTCGACGAAAATTTCTATTTTGATTTAAATTTCAGTAATCCAATGAAAAGTGCGAATCAAAGTCCGAATAAAATAAACGTAGCTAATTAAAAGCCCCCAGTAAACATTGGGAACTTTTATAAAAGCTTCTCGGTGGAAATTTCAGATTTTCCGATAATAGAAGACTTTTAAGGGAAAATTTCAGATGCGATTAAAGTTTTATTAATTGGATGAAAAGTTGATTACAATCAAACAAAATAAAATTCGAAATGAAAGCTTTCAGTAAACTTTGGCGATTCTAATAAATCTTTTTTGAGAAAATATGATATTTCGTTGTAGTAAAATTATTTGACTGAAAAATAGACTTCAAAACGTATAAAATTAAATTTCAAGCTTACAGCTTTCTTTGAGCTTTTTCGATTTTGAAAAGATTTTGGTGGAAATCTCTAGATTTTATTATAATTTTATTAATTGGATGAGAATTGATTAATTGATTACAAAAAAACATAAAAATTTTTATCAAAAGCTCTCCGTAAGCTTTTGTAATTTTAATTGAGCTTTTGAAATTTCGTTAAAGTAAAATTATTTGGCAGAAATAAAGATTTCAAAATGTATCAAATTAAATTTCAAGCTTACAGCTTCTTTGAGCTTTTCGATTTTAAAAAGCTTTTGGTGGAAAATTCTATACTTTATTATAATTTTATTAATGAGATGAGAAGTTGATTACAAAAAAAAATTAAAATTTGTATCAAAAGTTCTCCGTAAACTTTTATTATTTTAATTGAGCTTTTTTGAGAAAATTTGAAATTGAATTTCATGAAAATTATTTGACTGGAAAAAGATTTCAAATACTGTTCGTCAAGCTATTTTCTAGCAATTTTCTGTATTCGGGAATAACAATTATATATGGGAGATTGGCGAGATTAATAATAATGATGTTTTATTGATTTACCGTGCAATCGTTTATTAATTTTAAGAAAAAATAATACAATTAATTTAAACTAATTTTACTACAATTATGAAAAACAATTAAATTTTCATTATAGCAAACATAGTAGTACCAATGCCAAACGTTCTGTAATCCCTCTACGAATTTATTTAATTCATATTTTGTAGAAATGCAAATAATCGATATACAATATTCGCTATCTAAAATAAAAAAGATAAATTAAATTACAATTAAAATATTAATAAAATTATTTAAATTAGGTACCGATGAAAATGTGATTAAGCTAAGTGGAAATAATTTTCCAACCGTAATTTCGCTCGATTTCTTTAACCTCTCCATGAAAATAATTACCAGAAGGCGATAGTTCTTCGATTGAACCAATTCCCAATTTGAATCATAAAGATGAAATGAAAGCATTTCACTGTTCAATATAATATGATTTCCAACATAACATGGTATGAAAATTTGCATAATTTGAACGATGACTACCGCAACGTAAGATATATACTTAACGTAATTATCCGATGGTGATGCCTATATTAGATTATTAGAAACGTTAATAGAATCGATGGATTATACAAATTTAACGGTTTTACTTACGATACTCAACCAAGTGACGGTTGAACAAATGGACATACCACAAACAGCTACTTTTACAAAAAATGCCATTGAAAATAAATCTTCCAATTGATTAATAAATCCGATAATAGTCTGATGACACTTTATAATATCGATAAGTTTCCTTTTATTCTCCGCCTCTGAATTACGTGAACCTAATTGTCTAAGTCGGCCACCTAAAATTTCGATCTGCACAACGATTATCCATATAATTGAGTTGGGCAGTAAATCGACTGCTAAATCACCGGTACCGGATAATAAAGTTCCCACCACTTGATATACCCATATTATGTAGAAATTTCTCTGACTTGTATGCCAATCTATCGGATACCATGCAGGATATAGAGGTTTCGTTGTAACTAAGGCACTAACGCAAATGAAAAATGCCGTAGCTACAGTCCATGCATAATAGAATAGGAAAACCCGATTTAAATTTTTGAAATGTTCTCGGACAAATTTCAATTCCCAATCATCACCATCGATTATATTTAATTGAAATTCTTTCACGGTATAGTAAAGGTCTTGAATTTGATGATTTCTTAACAGTAAATTTAAGTATTTAATTGATAAAGCAAATAATGTTAATGAAATGAACATGGAATCAGTGAATTCATCAAAATTTTCGACCAGAAATATTAAGTAAATGAACATGAATATAATGAATATAATAGAGAAGGGAATGTAAAGTAACATTGAGTAAGCTAAATATATTTTATGATCTGATTCATGTCTCCATAGTCCAAAAGCTCTCAAAATAATTGTTAACCATCTAGCGAAGTTAACATATTCCTCCGGGATGTATAACAATTTTGTAACCATAACTTTTCCTTTTCCGATATCCTTAAATTTGATTATAAATCGCCCAGCTTAACTTAGCTCATTCGAAATCATCACTGAACTAACAATTGGATTGATTTCAGTTAAAAATTAAAAATTAGTTTCATTTCTATCTCAAAGAATATTATAATTTGTCCTTTTTCCAAAATTATTAATTATTAATCCATAGAAATTAAATATGTTGGCTACCGATAGTTTTCCCATACAATGTCCACGAATTGTAATCAATTTCAATGCGATAGTTCCTTGATTTCATATCATATAGTTTGTTCAATAATATAGGGGAGGATCGGGTGCTATGGAACGTCGGTCGCTAAGAGCTATCAATATTATATATAGCTTACTGAAAGCTTTTTTATTTCAAACCATAAAATTACATAATTTTTAATCATTTTTTTAATTTATTCAAGCTCGATAAAGTTCGATTAAAGCTTTAAAGCTCAACAACAGATTTTGATTCTAGATATATTTTTTTATGCTCCAAATCTATTTTTCATCCAAAAAGTTTTATGTTATCAGCATTTAGAATTTTCTTTAACAAAAGCTTTCAAAACAATAGTTAAGCTTACCCAAAGCTTTTAATTACAATGAAAGTCGTTGTTTTTGAAATCCATTTTCTATCCGATTAACTAAATTTGAATGAAATTTAAAATCTTCCTTACAAAGCTCGACGAAAACTTAAAAGCTCAATAAAAGCTTTTGATTCTACCTAAAATTCTATATGTTTTGATATCTATTTTTCATTCAAACAATATTAAGACAATAACATTTAAATTTTCTTTAACAAAAGCTTTAAAAACAAAAGTTAAGCTTAGTGAAAGCTTTTAATTAAAATTGAAGTTGCTGTTATTGAAATCAATTTTCTATCCGATTAATTAAATTTGAATAAATTATAAAATTTTCCTTGCAAATCTCGACCAGAACTTGAAAGCTCAATAAAAGCTTTTGATTATGGATATAATTTTATACGCTTGAAATCTACTTACCATCTAAAATGTGTAAAAAATTTATGTTTACAACATTTAGAATATTTTCTGCAAAAAGATTTCTAAATAATTGGAAAGCTTAATGAAAGCTTTTAATTAAAATAATTGTTGGTATAATTGAAATTAATGTATTTCATATCTAATTATTTAAATTTGAATTAAATTTAAAATTTTCCTTGCAAAGCTCGCCGAAACTAAAAAGCTCAACACAAGCTTAAAGTTATGGATAAAATTTTTTACGTTTTGAGACCTATTTTCCATGAAAACAATAATATTTTAACAACATTTTGAATTTTCTTTAACAAACGCTTTCTAAACAACATAAAAGCTTACTGAGAGCTTTTAAGAAAAATTGATGTTGTTATTTTTTAAATTCATTTTCTATTCGGTTAATTAAATTTGAATGAAATTTTAAATTTTCCTTGCAAAGCTCGGCGAAACTTAAAAGCTCACATGGAGCTTAAAGTTTTAGATATAATTTTATACGTTTTGATAACTATTTTCTATTTAAACATTTATATGTTAACCCCATTTAGAATATTCCATAACAAAAGCTTACTGAAAGCTTTGAAATAAAATTAAAGTTGGTATTTTTGAAATCTATTTTCTATCCGATTAATTAAATTTGAATTAAAAATGAAATTCCCCTTAAAATGTGTAATTTCATTAGTATTCGTCATACATGTTTTATTATATATTTTCAATGCCATTCATTTACTCTGATTGAAATTTAAACTTAATAAGCAAAAGCTTTATAAAGGTCATCGAAAACTTTGAACTAAAATATACTTGTATTTCATATGATTCCCTTTCCCCGATTTAACAATCGGGATAAAGATGGATTCCTAACCTAACCATCCGTTGACAGTAATCCCCCTAAAAGCATAGAATCAATGAATCGTGGATACGAATATGATTTGGAATGTGACTATGACCTACCATTTCTATTATATAAATTCGTGTCAGTAATCTAGACTTCTTAATACTTAAAACGACCTTCATTCACTTATATATTTTAAATAATCAAAGATATTAAAATTTTGAAGGATATTAAGAGGCTCTAATAAATATAGTTGTTGTGGCAATTACGGAAAATTAGGACAGTGTAGTGTACTGCACTACCCGACTGTCCCCTAAGGATTTAAACCCATTTCATCTTACTGTACCCATTTCATTGCTTGTAAACCATTGCACATTTATTATTTATTGTACAGAATTTATTTATTTATAGTAATTGCAATGGATAATAAATTACAATAAATTACCCGAATTAATTATTATATAATTGATGATATCGAGGATATGATATACATACAAGCATAATTTCGTTATTAGGTCAATGTTAAAATTAAATCAGATCTGGTATACAGATGGTTATAAGCCAACCGAATGTGTTGGTGTCGGAATATTTGGCAAAAAACCTAAATCTCAGTTTGCCAGAAATCTCGGACAACATGCCACTGTATTCAAAGCCGAATAAAAAGATTGCAATCTTCTCTGACAGCCAGGCAGCTCTAAAGGCACTGGAGTCCTACCAAATCGACTCTAAACTGGTTCATAACTGCCTTAATGTCCTAGACGACCTAAGTCAACTCAACAATGTTGAATTGATTTGGGTCCCGGGGCATTCAGGAATTGAAGGCAACGAAAAAGCCGATCTTCTAGCAAAGTTAGGAACGGGATTAGCTTTTCATGGGCCGGAGCCATTCTGTGGGATATCAAATTGCACGGCAAGCAGAATGATATCAGAATGGGCCGGAAATAGGAAAAAATTGTGCTGGGAGCAATCACC
>JANTOP010050776.1:0-23901 GCA_027564815.1 Symmerus nobilis | reverse complement strand
ACTTCTGCCAATAATATCGTAAATAAAATGGTATATTTATGAAGCAATTGAATTATCATGGACATTGCCCAGAAAAGTTTATTGTTAATTTTTTAAAGTTTACCGATAGATGGAGATTGAAAGAAAGAACGCGCCTTTCTAAATTAGTATGGTAAATTTCATCCACTGTTATACAGATCTATTATATTAGATCATTTATGACAATAGTAAACAAGTTTTAAGTATTTTATGGTGATAGATAATGTAAATTTATTATTAAAGAATATTTTTATAGGTACTGGCTGAAATTATAAAGTTATTTCCAAATGGACTTGCTTCACTTTAAAATTAATGAATTATTACAAATGTTAATTAAGCAACTAATATTGATTTAATATTCAAGTAATTACTGTCAATAAAATGAAGAAATATAATGATATTACAGATAATTCATTAAAATGTTAGTCTCTTAAATTGTTATGATGTATTATGAGGTATATATCTGTGGCCGTTTGCTAGAACCGAATATGTCAATTTTTTCTATTTCAGGAGAGCAAAAATAAAATTTGACCTTGCTCGGTTCGTCAATATTAAGACATTTATTTTTGAAAATAAATCCCATTAAAATTGACTTATCCAGCTTTGGCGGACAGTAGATACCAACCATATCTACAACTTAAGCCTAAAAAGTGAAAATAGCAAAAAGTGGACATACTCGGTTTAGGCAAACGGACACTGATATACAATATATGGTACTAAATCCATCATGTCTTTATATTTTTCATCTGTTATTGGCCCAAATTGTTTATTCAAATTAGGCAATTTTAAATTTTCGAAATTTCAACGTTTTTCTCGTTGTGGTGGTAAATCGAGAATTTTGAATTCTGAATATTTTTTCACAGATACATATTTTGTATAAAATTTTATACGGCGAATTCACACATCTTCTCCATTGTATGTTTAATATTTTCTCATATTTGAATAGAATAGCAGTTTTATTAACCAATAGGCTCCTGGGAACATTTTTTTTTAACCGCCGTCTACTGCAACCCCTGATGCCATATTTAATATTCGGCACATTTTGTGTAGTAAAATTTTCGATCTCATACTATTTCTTCATTTGTACGTCAATTTCCAAATTTTTATATAAATGACTTTGTAATCTAAATAAAATGTATTTTACGAATATTGACACAAGTTGTTACTTGTTACGGTTTATAAAGGAAGATTGGATTTCAGATTAACAAACCTGAAGAATTAGAAATATTCTCTCCCATTTTTTTCCAATCGATATTAACGGATATTAACGGTCAGCTAAAATAAAACATTTGTAATATTTTACTGTACCTAGTTTAATAGTAAATTTAAAAAAAAAATCTCAAATTCATTCAGAAACGTATAAGTGATAATATGTATAATTTTAGCCATATTAGGCAGAAATATCAAATGGTCGCCAAAAAATAGAAAGAAATTTTCGCGTTTCATTTCATGCATTAAAAACTTGGGTTTTCGACAATTTCGTGGTATAATAATCCTGAAGGATGTACAATTATCTAGGGAATTATTTCTGCGAATAGCCATTTCTACCATGCTAAAATCCTGAATAACAAAAATTTGGGATCAACAACATCTATCTTCAATTTCGGTTTTGACCAGTGTATATATCATTAAAAGCAATGAGTATAAATATTTGGTTCTTATAATAAATGACAATATTTTTCTGTTAGATACTCATTTGTGACGCGTCGTGACAAAAGAGACCTTATCTTGCCAGAGTAAAATTTTCAATACAGGGCAAAACATGAGTTTAGGTCAAAATTTCATGTTTTGGGTTTTTTATACCAAATGCTACCCTACATATCTCAAGATCAATTAAAAGTAAACTTAACTATTAACAATCAAGGAAACTTAAAATTTTAGCCGCTAGATAGCATAACAATCTATTTTTTCAAACCTCTACACAGAACAAAAGGGACACAAATGGGGCACATAAATTCAAATGTGTGCACAGCACATGAACACTATATTAGGATTATTAAGCAATATGTTTGTGAAAACACAAAGAGCCTTTGTGACCCCCCCCCCAATCCCCCGAAAAATTGGGGATATTCATTTTCAAAAATTTTGGTGATTGGGTGGTACCAAAATTGAAGGGAAGTTTAAAATTCATGAACTAAACTCAAAATTGCGTGGTAATTAATGAATTAAACCCTCTAGCAGTATATTAATGGCATAAAAACAAATAAAAAATATTGCCAAACTTTAACCTCAATTATCTCAAAACTATAATTTTTGAAATAAAAAATTCAGAGCGCCATAACTTCCCCAATTTAAGACATTTTTGAGCGATTTTTTCTGCATTCCCTTCAGAATTTTATCCTTCATCCAAAACTCAAAATTGACCTCTGGCAAGATCTATAATTAATTTATTTTACCATGAAACTATATAAATGTGACGCGTCGTCGTGACAAAAGAAGGTCCCTTTTGTCACGACGCGTCACATTTATATAGTGTGATGGTAAAATAAATTAAATACTGCAATAAACGCATTTTGATTTGAAGGAGATGAAATAATTTGGGTAAGAGCCTTATATGAAGACCAGATATTTTAAAGTGCCTTTTAGTACCGTCTGTTTTTACTGCTTATCTCTGGACCCTATTTATCGGTTATGCATATCTCAATATTCAAGTGATACATTAATTATAACTTTTACAGAATTTATAGACTATGTACCATATATAGACTATACTAAATGATGGTAAGTCTATCTTCATATCCAAAAATGTCGAGTTATAAACTATCGATTACAACACTTCTTTTCTTAACTATTACTTCTCTATAATAATTAAATTCTTGTGACCCATATCATCCAAATATAAATACAAATACTCAATTTCGTTTAATTTAAATTAATTTTTTATTAAAAATACAGTTAGGTAGGTGAATGAAATTAAAGAAATTTCAATTTTATGTATATCATACATTTAAAAGATTCAAAATGAATTTACAATTCAGATCAGGTTCAGTATTTTGGATAAACGGGTAATTTTTTTCTTCCTCAATTTTTACCTAATAAAATAACATATTCGTAGATGGAGACCAAAAGCGATATTCTAAAATTGAGAACAAACAATTTTAAGTATGAGAATATCATTTTCATCTGGCCACATATATATACTTAATATTACACAAAAAAATACAATTTTAAAGAATTGGTTAATCAATACTTCCATTCCTTTCTAAAGCAAGACTAATAGTTCCGGTACTTCTACATTGTACATTCCAATATATTTATTTTAAGCAATCGTCAAATTATTTTTATTATGTACAACAGAAGGAATTTGTAATTACCCTCTTTGATTAAAATCATTGTTTCCTGCATAATAAGTAATATAAAATAATTATTAATCTTTAATTAGCAAACAAATCCAAAGTCAAATTAAATATTTTTAAAAGATTTTGTTATTTTTTCCTTCATTTTCCTTTTATTTACTAATGAAACATATCAGTTAAAAAAAAAATCCGATGAAAAACAAATATTGGTGGTAGGCCAATATTTATTCTGATGCTATTTTAGTAATAAAATAAAATTTTACAAATACCTAACATCATTTATTACAATAATTATATTATCGTACATCGAAAATATAATTTCGATATATATGTACAAGATTATAATTATAATTATCTTTAATTTATCCAATGGTCAGTTTAATCTAACTTACAATTCCGACAAGGAACACTACAAAAAATAAAAAAAAAATTATTAATAGACGGCGCCCGTAAATAAATAATAATTATAAATTTTTATGACAATAAATAATTCCGGAATTTATTACCATTTTTATTGATGATGGTGTACTTAAACGAGTATTTTTAACATACCGCAAGACAAATTGTAAATAAATTAAAAATGTTTACTTGCTGTTTCCCAAAATTATTAACATTTTTCAAAATATATGAGTTCAAATAATAAAATTTATTTGCAAACATTTCATACGTACCTTGAATGTTAGTAAGTAAATTAACTAAAATATGACTAATTTGAAGAGATAAATAAAAACAATAACGAGGGTAGTACCATAAGTCATAATCTTAATCCTAATCCATATGGTGACATGATATTATATCACCAATAACCCCCCGATCCGATACTGATATTGAAACAACCTCAACCAACTGATTTATACTTTGCAACTTATCGATCTCCTCTTGTATGGTATCATTAATAGCATCGCAAATCTGTGTTTTTATGATCGCGAATTTACCTTTCTTAAAAGATTACCAATTATAATTAAGATTTACACGTTTACTACTACAATTATTCAATATAAATTGAATATTAATTAAGCAAGTGAACAAGCGAATACCGCCGGATATATTACCATTCTGAAGTTGTGAGAGAATATCAACGTCGAGTTGTCATTACAATCCAATAAATTTAATTATTAAATTTGAATTATTGAACAAATTGAATTTAATTTAACACAACACGACGATAATAATTATTTACAGTAGCTTCAAGGCGTACCATTTATGTTCAGTTAACAAGCAGATAAATATATTTTACAATCGAATCAATTGTAATGCAATTTCAATCGACAAGCAAAAATGTGTGTGAAAACTACCTATTTAAGACGCTTGTATTCGAAACGGCCCAATACGAAATTACAAGGTAAGTGAATGGCCACATAGTGATTTGGGAAGCCTGCAAATCTGTACCAAAATAATTGAATGATTAATAATAATACAGATTTTTATCTGGCATTTAAATTTAATTTTTATATTATACATATAACACATAATCTCTAAGTCAGAATTGTTTCCTCAAGATTTGAAATAAATAATATTGATTTGACCGTTTTAGCGCTGAATGTCTCATTGGTAAGTTGAATATCAGATTGTATTCATCAATCAAATTAAACTATTTAATGAATTGAATAAAAGATATATAACTTTTAAGTATCCCGTGTATGTTTCTGTTTAATCGACGAAATTTTTAAAAACATGATTGTAATCAATCAATATATTTAATTGTAATACATATACAAGTGTATTGACCTTAACACATTGTGCAATTATCAAAGTATTTACTACGATTTACACAACACTTCACTATCATCCTACCAAGTATCTTTATGCGAAAATTATTTCATGTCACATGATAGAAGAAAATCATCGTATTATCATGGAACGTGTAATCATATCACACATATTTTCTCGTTTTTCACAACAGACTTATATTCTCAGTAGATATTTTTAAACGACTGTTATATTGAAGTAACTTATTGATGACAATTAATATTTTTCCGTATAACCGAAAAAATATATCAAAAAAAAAAATTTCGACGTTAAAAGTGGTTTAGTAATTTCTTTACTATTTATGAAACCGTACCACTAAATAAATTATTTGTTAACTTTATTCCAATTTTTTCTGATCTCATGTACGTCGATTTTCGGAGGAATCATTTGTTCGCAATTATAACTTTATTTATTAAATTTTTATATGGGGGCACAAAAATGCCCTTGGTGCTAGGTGCCGGATTCTAAACGAACGAAGTACAGTGGCAATGATACATCCAGGTGTGAGCACGCAAATAAGAGGTAAGGATATATGTTAATTGCCTCTATTAGCGTTTATCATATTTATACAATTATTTAATATATCATCAATATCAGAATTTGTTTGTTGTCCGGTTATGAGCTTTTTATTTAACAGTAAATCTTATTTAATTCCTCCGACGTCAATACAATTTTCTTATACTAAGAAAATTGCAAGTTAAAAAACTTGATACAATTTCTTTTAAGTAGAAACATGATAAAAGCATGTATGCTATGTAAGTTATGAACTTTTTACTTATGGAGACATTTAATCACATATTACACTTATTAATTATACCATTCAATTACTTCAAATTAGTCAAATATCTATAAGGTGTAATTGAAGTCAATCTTACTAGGAAAAATAACATATTTAATTAATTGATAGAAGAAAATGAGTATAATACCTTTTACAAATAGGAAGTGTGAAATTTTGTAATTTTATACATGAATTCTGTACATGATATCATATCATATTGTTCAATGTTCAGATATTTGCCGACAACAAGCAACAATTATTGGAAATTAGAACAAGAATTAGAAATATATAATGGCTACATGGATAGTTTTATCACAGAAGTCTTGGGTTCGGCCGAGAATTTAGGTTTGGTTGCTTGTTGGTAACAGGAGCTGTGCAAGATTCGAAATAATTTTTATATGAATTTTACAAATTATTTACAAAATATTTACAATTAATTAATCATCGAAAATATTATATATAAATTAAAATTCTGGAAATTTCGTAGAAAAGATTATATTATTTAGGTAAATCTAATTCAGAAAATTAATCGAAATTAAATTTAGTAAATTACGAATTAATTTTATATATTATCTTATTTTGTATTTCTAACAGTAATATGAGGAACTGCATTTATTTGAAATAATTTTTATAAAATTTCATTAGAATTATTGTCTGTGACAAATCACACAATTCAAAGTAATGCATAGTGAAAACAATGCGACCAGATTATAAATTGATTACCGGAATGAATTAAATTTGGAAAATACACTGCAGAATTAGCAATAATCATACCATTTATAGAATTTATATAAACAAATAACACAAACACAAAACCGATCAATTTCATTTATGATAAATTAAGGGCGACATTGAGTTACAAATACCGAGAGCTGTCAGTTCATATCAGCCCAGTACCATATAGTAGTAATATCGGGATAATAGTTGGAAATAGTCCTAATAAATAAAGGGATAATGTTTCATGTCCTTAAACTTAAAAGAAAATTCTATTTTAAAATGATGGTTTTGAGATAGAGATTTTTACCATTTTGCCCATATTCAAAATTTCGTTGCCAGAATGCCTAACAAGGTAAACTAAAAACTAATTTCAGGATTTTGAAAAAATAATAATTTCTCTGAGCGATTTATGTTTAAAATAAAATATTGATTCTCTAGTACAATTTTATGTCAATCAATGACACGCTTGTACGAGTATCATAATTTTAAAGGAAAGTCGGAAAATAACCGTGTGCCGATGTATTTTGAGTAGAAATCTATTCTACATCTTTCTTACTTCTATAGTTTCTCCGAGAAAAATCATTTTCGATTTTCAAATTGATGACAAATTTATATTGTCCCTCAAAATCCCGTTGGCTAATGATAATACTATCGGATTTCTATAAATTCTTTTTGAACGACCAGTTTACCAATTTCCGGCCACGGCGGACTTAGATGCCAAATAAATTGTTTTCGATATTTCGAAAATTTCATAAAAACCGTAAAATTGCATAAAATAAGAATTTTATTGAAAATCAGACATTTTCATGAAAATTGGAAAATTTTATGAAAATCGGAAAATTCTAAGAAAACCGGAAAATATTATGAAAACCAAAAATTTTTTGAAAATCGATAAGATTTTTAAAACTCGAAAAATTTAAAAAAAAAAACCGAAAATGTGCTGACTGCAACCGCAAAATTTTTTCAAAATCGGAAAATTTTATGAAATTTGGGAATGTCTTGAAAATCGTACATTTTGTGAGAAAATGAGTTCTTAAACATTTTCAGTATCATAAATATTCGGCGAACATTACAAAAATTCTAGAAATATTGCCAAATGCGATGATTATGATCATGATTAATAATTTTTAAGCAAATTAATTAGAACAAGCTAGATTTACCATCCCTTACCTCTTTGCATACGTTTAAGTGTCAACTTTCCATCAACTTTCACGAAAATATTGAAAAATATCAATAAATTATACACAAATCCGAAAATGGAAATAAGATAATTTCGGAAAAAGTCGAATTATATAAAAATCATTATAAAATGGAATTCGTACGATATTTATGTATTTCCTAATTTATTCATTTTTATTCAACATATCTCTGTCAAATTTTAGGACTCTGGTAACCAAATTTTGTCTAAGAGACCATAACATAAATGAATTTTGGAAATCTATGCATATTTAATGTTACAAAAAAAACATATTAGATCCCAAAGTCCCCCAAACACTAAATTTGATCAAATTCGGGGCATATTTAATGTGTTGGGGGTCAAATTGATGGCTATCGATTTGAATTTTGAAAAGGTAGTTAGGTATAGTTTTTGTTAAAATTAAGTTGTTTAATTAAAATCAAGAGAAGAATGGACCCAATGTACTTTCGCGATTTCTCTAATTTCCTCATTTAGAAATTCCTGACAAAATGAAGAAGTTTCGACAAAAATGAAGTTTTCCGAAATTTACGATATTTTCCGATTTATAGAAATCAGATATTTTCAGTAGAATGAAATTCTGTAATTTTCACGAAATTCCAAAATTTGAAATTAATTACTTTCACGTTTCATTGAAAAATTTCTAGAGGTTTATCTATTTTTAAAAAAGCTGAGAATTTTCAAATCTTATCAAGTTTTAAAGTCAAAATCCAGAGTTGCCAATACTTTGACTAAGGTAGATGTAGTAATCTAATTTTTTAAATTCAAAATAACTACATTCCACTAATTTTACATCGCAGATCATTCAGATTTATCCAAAGGACCGAATGGGATAGATTGAGTTTATTAATTATTTTTGTAGAAAGCATCAAACAAGACAAGAATACATTATTATGTTTTCTGTATTTCTTAGAGAAACTAAATTTAAATATTAGGATTATTGCTCGTAATTTAGCGGTTATATTTTTTAATTATTTTACTTATCCTTCAAATAAACCTACTTAACGCTTAGTAAATATTGTAAATAATTTGTGCATTTTAATACATATTCTATTATTTTATACTTTTCAATAATGCGAGTTTTAATTAATTTCTACGGAAAGATAATTTTTAACGGCATGCCTTATTTTTATATGGCAGATCTTCAGCTTATGTACATTGTACATATCCCATAAGTTTTCAAGTTCAAGAACCGATGACTTAGTTGTCTAATAATTCAATATTTTGAATTTGAAAACAATGCCTGGAAGTATTTTTATGAATGAATGAATGTATATTGTATAATACATTTCTCTGACGATACGTTTCAATATTTATTTATAATTTAATAACAAAATTAAAACAATGGTTAATATACAAGGTGAGAGATTAAGATATTTTCCATGGTAAATTTACTTGATAATGGTAAATACTCATACTTTCTACACAAAAGAAATTTTAAATAGGAAAATCATATCGGTTTATGCTTACTTCTGTATATTAAAATAAAATTAAATACATATTGTCATGAAAGTGACATACGAATGCATGCGGAAGCAAAACATTTCATTATTTCGGCATCTCATAAAATCATACGGGGATTGAAATAACAATGCTTTGAATATTATATTGCGAATAATAGATATATGGCATATAGCAGACATTGCCAAACTATTGTGCTATAGCATATATATATATATGTGCCGTTTATTTCTAATAAGTCATATATTTGACATAATTAACCATTATTTGTTAAGAAAAATATCTATATAACTCTTGTCAACACTGCTTACCGCCGTCTATCGGAACTATTTAAAACTTAAACCTAGCTTAATTTGTTTTAAATAGACTTTATTATTATTTTAAGAATATTGATAATGTTCATATTTGAATATAGGATCGTCGAGATTGTGGTTAATCCATTTACGATAAAGTTTGACAATCCCTGACAATATAATCTACAGATTAATGTGCAACTCTTCCTAGGATAGTAATCGTATATAAGAGATAGTAAATAAAGTAATTTGAAAAACTATTACCGTCATTCATAATGTTTTCACTTAAGATTAAGAAATACAATATTCTGTATGATACAATGGATGCAATAGCAATACATCAAACGTTCATGTCCCGACAGGGAAAATGAAAATATATTAAAAGCGAGTAATCTAGGCTAGAAAATTATCTTTCTGTTACGGTGAATTAAATTGGCGATCAATAAAAATTAATTTTGAAAAATATATCAATTATTCATGCAAAGTAAGTAACCAACTACAATATTCGGATAATTAACTGGTTGAATACTTCTAACAATCAATTAGTGGAATTGAAAGCATCTCTAACTTCACTATATTATGCATATCGCAAAGAAAATTGCAGTTAATAAGCCCATTTAATTGATTTCATTATTTCAAGTTTTAATAATATTTAATAAATTAAGTTACTCTATCATAATGTGTAGTAGTTCCTACAATATCTATAATTATAAATTAACTACGAGTATCTCAAATGTAATATCAAGATTTGGTGATTATATCGCTTAATAATCCGAAGTTGTCTTCTACTTAAATTGAAGTGACCATAATTTACCCACCAATTTCAGATTCAAGATTATTCAAATAATGAAGTAGACTCATCGGTTGCTTAATCTTAGTATATTATTTTATTTTAAAAGACATTGTTATACGAGAAGTTGTAGAAAAAATTGTTCAAAGAGTACATTCACTTTCTTGTTAATACAGTAGCGAGCATATTAATTAATTAAAATTGTAAATATACATACATTTATGACGGATATTTAACATGATTTTGATTGATTTTTTGTTTCCTTTCATTATTAAAAGAACTTTTGAAATAATCTTGCGAAATTAATTGTGAAGTCTCATAATTGATAATGAAATTAATTGTTAGGGTATCAAAATTAGTCAGGGTATCTTCAATTAGTTAGGTTATCAAAAATGCGTGATTCTAATGTAAAACTGGCTATTCAATCTAACCAAAAAAGATAATCGATTAAATATATAAAAATTGCTTTCATAACTCTACTAACTGAATTAGAGATTATGATTAAGAAAATACTATGGAAATTTTGGGAAATTTCTGGAATTACTTTATGTGTTCAGAAACATAAATATCGTGAAATTAGGAAATAAGATTTCAGGTTGAAAGAAAATGAATAAATTATTATTAATCAATTTTTAAATTAATCTCTATACTTATCCTTCAAATTATCACTATATCGAGAAGAGGTTAATTCATCGAGTGATATTAGAAGAATTATATGATACCAACTCGCCAAACTCCAAAATAAATGCCATCAAAATTTAATTATTTAAGAAAATGTATTGTAAGTATACGAAAAGATCGGATAAGAACCTGCTCACCACTGTATTAACATTTGAAGCTACTTTGTAGAACGATTAAATTAGACATTAGACATAGATATAAGCAAATATACCGCGAAATGGGATTTTCGCAAATAAATTGACCGTAGCAGACTAGGATAATAATATGGTATAATTTGATTTATTTTTATTTATTCTTATTTAATTAATTTATTGACATAAGGTGATTTTACAAAATATTGTCATGGTTTGTTGGATTATAAAATTTATCCTAATAATAATTTAAAAGTAATTAACAAAAAAAAAATGATTCTTATGAAAAAGAAAAATACTAATTTAATAAAATAAAATGGTTAATTGATGATGGTAAATCTATACTTTATTTTATCTTACAAGTATTTTTTCTGACAAATTTTATTTAATTAGGTATAAAGTATAGACAATCTATCGGCAGAATTTACACCTTATAAACATGATTTATATTTATGAAATTGTGCATAAGATGTTGTTTGATCTTACAGGTAAGATTTTGATAAAAAAAATTTATCGTTTATTTTACTATATACATGAGATGTTTTTAAAAAATATTTTTTAATTTGAATAATATTTCTACACATGATTTTCTTTTAATTTAGTAGATTAAAAAGGCAATAAATATGAAAATTATCAGAAGATTCAACTTCAAATGAAGACCATTGAATTTTTTTTTTTTTTGTGATATTTAGGGTACAGCGGTAGATTTCTCCTTGTCCTATACTACCACATCGCATCATAAATTAATAGTATAGTAGTATAGTAAGATGAAATAGCGGTAATATAGTATCGAATTCAAGTATCTCTTCTATCATGCTGGCGACTGTCTAGATGTCCTTAAATTTACTCAATTTTATAAATATTATTTGATTTGATGATTTATTGTTATGGATTAAAACTTAATATAATCGAATCCTATCGATATTTATTAAAAGTAATTGAATGAAAATAGTCAAATGCCATACATACATATTTAATTCTAATCTATTAATTCTATATTCTATTATTATGAGTTGTGTTTGTAGCAATTATATAATATATCAAATTTAATTACCATTCACTCGTAATTCTCAAAGTAATAATCTTGAGATTAACTCTTAATTCGTTGAAAAATTGTTACGAATTCAGAAATAATTTATAGTTGGTTAAAGTATCAATAAAAATTTTATTGTAAAATAGTTATTAGCAATAATTATAACCATTTCTTTCTGGGCGAGAAAATTGCAGTTATTTACCTCCTATCAAGATGAGAGTGATCTAACCATTGAACGTGCTAGTAAATAATGGAAACTTAAATTGAGTAATTAATATTAAACTTAATAATTTAATATGAAATTCAAGGTTAAACCTCTCCTAATAGTTTTCCTGCTAATATAGGAAACGATTATGTTATTATGATAAACTATTGTCCTTATTGTAATTCACTTATTCTATGTTTAACATTATGTATGTTTACAGTGGCGTGCAGTCTAATACGCAGAAGGCGCAGAGCACACCTGAAATATCAACAAAATCGTAACCAGTTTTTATTGCTGGAAATGTCTAACTCAAATTAATTTATCTTATCCAAAGCTTATTAACATATTATTTTATTCATTATCAAATTTAGTTTATCTCTCGATAAATAAATTTAAATGAAGTCGCAAGTTTTCGTTAAAAAGCTCAAAAACATATAAAAATATATTCTTTCATTGACCTTTCGAGATTTTTGAAGAATTTCTTCTTTTTTTTTTGAATAATTTAGAATTTTGTGAAAGGACCGATATCTGGATAGAAAATAAATTTTAAAACGAAAAAGATTGAGTACGAAACATGATGCTTTCTTTGAGCTTACAAGGTGCGGGGAAAGCTTTTAGCGAAATTTGTATATTTTATCTAAATTTAATGAATCGGATCAATTATATTTCAAATAATGTAAAATGACATTAAAATTTTAAGCCTTCAATGAGCATTCGGGATTTCTGAAGCGTTATTTAGGCAAACGTAGTAGTTTCATTAAAGCGCCACTTTCTGGATAAAAAATAAATTTCGACACGAGAAATTAGAGCTTTCGAAACTTAGAGCTTTCTATGCGCTTTTAATAGGTTCGATAAGCGTTCTGCGAAAAATTCAATATTTCATTTAAATGTAATGAATCAGACAAAAATTTGATTCCAAATTATATAACATGACATTTTAATTGTAAGCTTTCAATGAGCTTTAAAAATTTTTGAAGCTCTTTTAGGAGAAATTTAAAATTTCGTTAAAGGATCTGTATTTTAATAGAAAATGGATTTTAAAATGTGTAAAATATAGTTCGAAAAATAAAGCTTTCTGGGAGCTTTCAAGTTTTTGCAAGAGCTTTTGTACGAAATATTTAGTTTAGATATTTTTGTATTTTCCTCAGCTAATTTATAAACTTTCTGCAATATTATATTCCTTGAATCCGAAGAAAATTATCGGAAATTACCGGATCATATTTCGCGATTTCCGATATTCATATTTTTCGGAGCCAGCCTTTACAAATTTTTGGTTTTTCTTAGATAAATTTCAACTTTTCCGAAATTATTTAATTTTTGTATTTTTACCTTAGTGTCCAAGCAACTTTCTGCGTCATTATATTTTCTTTCTTTTCTATTTCAGAAATGTAAAGTGTTGCGAGACCTTCCCAATAATTAGGTATCAGAAATGAGAAATAGCGTGAGAAATTTGATAACAATTTGATGGTTTTGATGACATTTTAACATTTAAGAATTCAAAACATTGTGACATTTTATAAACATCAGGAAATTTTAAAAAATCTTCATGAGAATTGGATAATGTAATAAACCTATTAAATTATATTGGAGAAAATTTTGGGAGATATACAAAATATTGAATATTTCCCAAAAAATCTGAGATTATTCTAAGAAAATTCAGGAAAACTAAAAAAGAAATATATGAATCAGATATATTGAAAAATTAATGTCAATTTCATGAAAATCAGAAAACTTCCGACACATTTGAAAATTTTATCAAATCCCCAAATTCTGTTGTTTTAAATTTCATCATCTTTTACGTGTTCACTACATCGACTTTCGAATTTGGAGATTTACAGCTTAGGGGTAGTCTGACTTAAGGAATGTATTCTCATATTTTTATGTTTCTCATAAGCATGAGAGCATAAATTCTAATGGGGTCTAAATCAATTATTATTAGCTACTAGAATCTAAACTAATGACCGAACTGAATATTTTCAAACTTTCAATGTTCTTATTTTTCAGATTTATAACAAAGATAATGAAATTTTTTAAGTAATAAAATACCAACTGCCCTAAGAACCTAATTATGAAATTCGATTAAAAATTTAATGTTGTGCTGAATTCATTAAATTATATATTCTTAAGATCTCCTAGTCCGTTGCATATGTATTGCAATAAAATTTGCAAACCTGGAGCAGATTGTATATTTGATTAACTAACCATAAACTAATAATATTAAATTTATTAGTTTTTGCACAAGTTTTTATTAACTGCCTGAAACTTTCATTTATAATTGCTAATCGAAATCAAGTTATAGTTAGGTTAACTAACAAGATATAGAGGAAATTTACAAGAAAAACTTGAATTGGATCCTGTGAAAAAAAGGAAACTAATAAAACGTTATGTAAACACAATTAACACGGCGCCATCACTATAAATAATATTCCAATTTAGAAGTTAGCAAGAACAAAATGAAATTTTATTTAGTATTCTATTAAAATTTATACAACATACGGATATAATAATGATTGCGTATAATATATTCATAGAATTATAATAAATGAAGTCTGAATTTCACTTTCATTTAAATATTTTTATACGAATATGATCTTACACTTAATAGTATATTATGTTGCAGGCTATTATATATTTTTATTAATTTATATTTTTAATTACATTGATGTATATAGTCATAATTCGATGAAGGGAATTTAATTGAAATACGTTTAATGCAATTCTTTAGATTAATTAATAGCTTCATAAATATTTTAATCAAATATTGGTAATTGAGATACATGTTCTGAACATAAAGGGGTACATTTCCGATAAGAAAGTTTTTAACAAGTATTTTTCAGTGTAACGATGGTTATGTAATAAAATATTTATGATCTAATCGTAACTCCCATTAAACATTAAGGAAAATTATATTTATACCTATACTTACCTGTTCTAATTTCTAAGGAAATGCATAAAATAATATTTTTTTTCTTGTACTAAGTAAATAAACTATTTATCTACGACTACAATGTTCTATGACATAATATTAATCATATCCATATATAATACACAATTTTATTATCATTAAACTAATAAAGTATGAAAAAAGATTGTTTTCTAAAGAATGCAATCCGTAATCCGTATATGCTCTGATCAAATGCAATACATGTTTACCTTTACGTGTCAAGATCAAATTAATGCAAATAATATTGCATGAATTAATGAAAAAAGTATACTTTCACATAATTATAATGTAGAGGAGGTAAAATTTTATTATCTAAAATTATGTTGATATAATATATTTCTTATACCTATTAAGATTATGATTTTAGTATCGTATTTAGATATTCGTTTTTATTACTATTTACATTCTGATTAAATGATCAGCATCAACATTGTATTATGAAGTCAATGTCATTGGGAAATCTCTTTTGTGATGCTCGTATATATTAGTGCACGATAAGTATTACGATAAATAATAAATTCAAGAGTATTTAAACTGCCTTAAGGTTTACACTACTGTAGAGATTTTAATATATCATTTGCAAATAATGTATATTTAAAAATCTATTTAGTCATTTTATTGTATGAATTTCTTAATTTTAAATAGAAGATGGAATTGTCATAATATCCATTCCTGAAATGAATTACAATCAAATTAAAATCATGTTATTAATCTTAGTAACACCTATATTTACATATTTGCGTTATGCAATTATATAACTGATACTTCACATCATTTCGACAAAATCTTTATTTATCCCAAAAATTACTTCACATCTTCAAGGAGCTAAGTATAATACCGGAATACATTCAATATAAGGTTTTACTAAAAGCCATTGGACAAGAAAGAATACTTGACAACTTAAATTGTTTTTTAATTTGCTAATTATTGATAAAAAAAATAAGAATTTCCAAATTATATTCGTCCACGAATTTAACGCAATTTATATTGTCTTCTTAAGAATATGCCGATTGAATATTAATATTTAAGCTCCTTAATAGATTAGAAAAAAGAAATGTGGGACTATTTAGGTATGACATTCTTTTCATATATTTCGCAAATATTATGGGAATGTTATGAACTTTGCATTGCTTGAAGATGAAGAGTACTCGTATTGAGAGTGGTGCGAATTTTAACGATTTTAACGAGCAATTTCGTAATAATCTCATTACAGAATGATTTAGAAGAAACAACGTTACACTACAAGACATAGAAATTGATTTTGGAAATAATTCAGGAGAAAATACAATTACTGCTTTCTTGTATAATTAAAAGCCTAAACCTTCAGAAATCAATTTTAATTAATTAGTATTAATTATAAGATTTTCAAACAGCTTATAAGATTTGATAATAATTTCTGATATTTGATAAAGACACCAGTTTATTTCTAAGGCCCTATTCATTGAGCTACCTATTCCATCAAATTTGTCCTTGATAAACAATCAAAAGATCGTGTCAGCAGCAACAAAAAGCAGAGGTATAATAAGGTATAACAAAAACATTAGACATCGCAATTTGTAATTATAAAGCCAATTTTCTCTTAAAATTGGTCAGCAGCTAAAATTCAAATTAATTTATTTAATTGATTTCATCTTTGGCTAATCATTTTTATGACACCAAATGTTTATGGTTTTTCCAAAAAATTGTCCAATTTTCAATTTTTAAACTCTGATCAATTTTAACAATTTCTATGAAATTGTTCAATCAATATTTACAGAGAATATTTCTTTATTTTTATACATACTAAGAAGTACTCGTATAATATACGTATTTCTTGGTCCGAATTCAATTCAATACAATTGCATATTATTTTATTCCACTTACCGCAAATAGTACAATGAATCTTAATTGTTTCTAGTTATTATTCGTACATTCACAATAAATTAGTTTCGTACAATTTCAAGCGATCAAATTTCCGAAATTAATTTTCACATAAAGATTACTGTACGATATTTTTCAGAGCATCTAAAAATTCATTTGAGATGCAATTCCGGAAATGAAATGTTTTATTCATTCATTCCATATAAAATGATAAATAAAATAATATAGTATTTTCGATTGGCATCAATGAATGATTTTTTATAGAGAAAACGCTAGTATTCATTAATAAATCATAAATTTATGGAAATTCAATTCAACAGAACAAAACTGTACAAATGTGATTGTGCATTATTTGAGGCACACCTAATTAAATTATTAACATTCGGAAAGAATCTTAAAGAAAAAAAACGGTTTTTGTTACAAGATACCACTATGCAATACACTACTACATTCAATAATTGGTAGTGATTTTTTCCTCTTGCCGTTTTAATCATAATTATCTTAATCATATATAATATGCATTCATGGAGTGCAATGCATCATACAGTAATATATTTATGCATTGAAAGTAGGTATTCCTCGAGTAGGTATAACAAGTCTCCTCATTACACTTGTTTGAAGATTAAATACAATTCATTAAATATTATTATGTATTCATATAAATATGTAATAATGTATATGAATCCTTTATGCGGTAAATTAGTTAAGCTTTTTAACACTTCCACATCATATCACATATAAATTGAGCTGATTATTATAAATAGCACAAAAAGAAAACAAAGTCAAGACAAGAGCTTCCTCTCAAAGAAGTTATTTTTAGTTCATTGTATAATTTATTTGAATACATTTTTGCATAGTTATCGCCTATTTTATATACATCCGCCAGAAATAAGACCGCGTTACCGCTATGAAGTTATACAGATATAAAAATTCCTTGTTTCCTGATTTTATAAATTAAATTACTATTCATTATTAAATTTCTGAATAATAAAACACAAAACATCCTTATATTTATGAGTTAGAAATATATGTCTATATGTCTATTAAGTGACATATAAAGTAGTCCCTTTTCTGATGATAGTCGGCTGATTATTGATAAATTATTATAATTAATATAATAATATTAAAATGAAATTCAGACCAGTCTTTAAAAAGAAATGTTGCATTTCGACTACCCCGATTGAGCTGGTCGAGGTGCATTAATTAAATATAAAACACTTTAACCAAATTAATTTATAAAGAAATGTTTTTGCATATCTTACAGAACTATATACTTGCCATATTTAAGCAATATAATTAAGAAAATATCTCACTTGCTGTTATGTATTATTGTGGCCCAGAAATTATATTATTTAAACTACAACAAAATAAACATCTAAAGATATTGTCGAATACTAGTAATTTTCATTTTCTGGATGAATATCTACAGTAAGATCCGTACGAATGTAAAGTAACCAATTTACCTAAATGAATGCAAAGTTATTAATAAAGGAATTTTAAAATTGTAAGAAATTAGCAAACCATAGAATATTTAATTTTAACCATAAAGAATTAGATTATTTTAAAGAAAATAAAATTTAATCTGTACAAGAAAAATATATAAAAATATTCGAACTATTAAATAACGAGCACGTCCAACAAATGTTAAATATTTTCAATAAAGACTTGAAATTAATATACAGTTATTGTTTAATAAGATGATTAAGTTTACGAGAACAAAATAATTTTATATTAAAAAATTATCAATTTTACCTCTTTAAATTGCGAAGAAATTTCTCCGGCTTTTAGAACAAAGCGGCTTATTAAACTTTGACTAGAAAATTTATTTATAATTTATCTATCTTTGCTAACTATATAGGTGTAGGTTAATTTTATAATAATTTATTTCCGTATTTTATTACTAGGAAAATTTTTGCACTATTTCGATCTTTTATTAATTTTAATTAAAAAATATTATTTAAATTTATATCGTAAAATTTTATTTTTTTTTAACAACACCTTTTTCAATTTTTCCTAATTATTCACAGTTGATAGAAATATAAAAATAAAATCAATTAACTATCTGACAGTACCCGCGAATTTTATTATTATTATTTTTAATTAAAGTACACGTCTATACAGTGTGATTGTCGGAAGCATAATGAATCTTCTTTGGTTTATTCAATAAAACTACACGTTTTAAAAAAAAAGAGTTCTCCAAAAGCAATTGAACGACTATGTATATTAAATTGTTTTATAAGATTGTACGTACAAAGCAAAGGAAAACCAATGGTTCTTTGATATAAAAGAACTAGCCATTATATTTTAATACATTTAAATATCATAAACTTACCTGCATATATACATATATACATATATATATCTATACATTAGTTCAGCAGGAAAATTTTTGTTATAATATTTCTGTAAAGCCTGAATTTAATATTAGTTAATGCAGTTTTCCTCTAATCTTTATTACAATTTATATTTATAATAAAAAAATGTAGTGAAGCCTTAACATCAAGTTCAGTTAATTTAATTTCAAATGTTAACTACTGAAATAAAATCATTAATTACTCAATTAGGATAATTATTGCTTTCTGGATCGAATATCATAGAAGCTTAGGAATTTTTTATTATGTAGACAATTAAGGTTTAATATGAAGATATGAAAGGAATGAAAATTATGATACATTAAAATTTAATCGAAACGGAATCATATAAAAATGATTCGAAAGATTTAAGCGAGGAACCTCTTGAACAAATGTGTTAATTTATAATTCGTAATATTATTATACAATAACTATATTCCATTTATTATCTTAGGGGTTCTATATCAGTGACGTCCAGTCTAATGCGCATATGACACAGAGCACACCTGAAATATCAATTACATTGTAACCAATTTTTAATGCTGCAAAATAATAATTAATAAATAAAATAATTTTACGTCATTGAAATTTAAAATTGTCTGAAAATAGCATTAACAAACTTCATCCAAACCTTTTCATAAATTAAAATTTCAACGAAAGCTTTAATGAATTAAATTGAAGGCAAATTTTCATGAAGGCATTCGTTGATCTTGTTTGTTTTTTCTTGAAAAATTTATCTATTGGCTTGCAATTTTGCATAAATATTATATATGCTTTCATTGAGCTTTCGACATTTTTCAAGCATTTTATTGGGAAAATTTGGTTTATCGTGAAAGTACCGATATCTTAATAGAAAATAGATTTTAAAACGTGAAAAATTAAGTTCGAAACTTAGGAAAAGTTTCCTTTGAGCTTACAATGAATTCGGAAAGCTTATAGCGAAAATGTCATTTTTTATCTAAATTTAATCAATCGAATAAAAGTCACTTTCCAAATAATATTAAGTGACATTTTAATTTTTAGCTCTCAATGAGCTTTCGACATGTTTAAAGCTTTCTTTAAGGAAAAGCTGCAATTTTCTTGAAGGGCCGTTATCTGTATAGAAAATAGACTTTTAAATGAAAAAATAAGTTCGAAACGTAGAGCTTTCGTTACGCTTTTAAAAATTTGGATAAGCTTTCTATGAAAATTCCATATTTCATTTAAAGTTAATGAATAAGATAAAAATTCGATTACAAATTATATAAAATTACATTTTAATTTTAAGCTTTCAAATCAATGAATCGTTATTTAGATGTAAAAGATATAGTTTGCAAAATAAAGTTCTCTAGGAGCTTTTGAGTTTTTGCAGAGCTTTTTTACGAAAAGTTTAATTTTAATATTTTTGCATTTTTCTTCAACTAATTTATAAGCTTTCTTCATCTTTACATATTTTTGGAGCCGAAAAAAATTATCGGGAAATCCGGGTCAAATGTCGCGATGTCCGATATTCAAATTTCTCGGCGCGAGCCTATACAAATTTTTGATTTTTCTTAAATAAATATTAACTCTTCCGAAATATTTAATTTTTGTATTTTTATCAAACTATCAAAGCAATTTTCTGCATTCTTACATTTTTTCTCTGGCCGACGAAAATATTCGGCATGCACTCTAGTAATAGCGCTGAGTAATGTTCTTTTGATGATGATAACATTTTGTTGCGGGGTCATCAAATTCTGCACACCTAATGGAGATTTGGACCGCACGCCACTGTTCTATATATATTTATATATCCAAGTGAACTATTATGTTGATTCAACTTTGTAATGAACTGAATTTTGAGATTGTAATCGTACATATTATATCACATTAAACATATGTATACGAATAAATGTGAGTTCTGGTCCTCCTATCAGGGATCCTAACTTCTAGGGAATATTTCATTAACATGAAACTTTAACAACGATTGATATTTGTTTCAAATATTTAAATTGCTAAATATCTGATATTGAAATTGTTGATATATATTCCTCCCTTTCGAGTACTTCCATTCATCACTGTATTATATTCGGATGAATTGTTTAAATGCTTCAAATATTTAAACTTTTCTACATTATTTATCAAATATAATTAATCGAAATTTTAACAATTCCGATAGTAAACTTCATTAGAACATATTTCAGTATTTTTTTTTATTTGAAATAATATATGTTCTGGATATTAACTCCAAAGAATTACTTATTGTAGTATGGTAATATAAATATTCATTAAAAACGGTAACTACAAGTATTATATCACTTAACTAATTGTAAGTCTAAAAACAGTTCGTACGTTTAAATTTAATTAAGTTTAAGAAAATACGTTTCACTTACATTATTGTAAGTAATATATTCATATAACTATAAAATGTAACACAAAATATGTATTTGGTATTATGTATAATAAGTGTGATATCATTTTACTAATTTAATAAATAGATAAATAACATATTAATTTTTCTGCAAATTAAACTCATTAAGATCGAAAATCATATTGCGAAAAGTAATAACGCATACCGGAACCACTAAATCAATTACAGTTATTAGATGGTAAAAGTCTCGGTTAGGTCAGTATTATTATTTGATTAAATTATATACAACTAAAATTTTCAAGACAGTAATTTAATTTAATTAAAGTATTCTTTTATTATTATATTTAAATTTAAATTCTACTGGGTGTGAAGAATTTATTATTTTATCAAAAGAGGGCAATGGGAGCATGAATCCTTTATTGTGATATATTTAGGTACGTTTATTTTAATCTAGCACTAAAGAGTGTTAACCAATAGAACATAATTCTAAACTAATCCGTAAAATATACATACATTTATTATAATCAATATAGGAAATTTATGCTTTTATACATGGGTGCGTATACTTAAGTGAACCACTTTTACGATTATTTATGTTTTATTTATTTTTCCGAAAACCTTTCTAATGTCGATATACAATTCTATTTTTGCGAAAAAAATAGTGATATATGGGTTCTGCAAAACTGTTAGATGATGGTATAATTTATGAGTCAATATTTTACAAAAGGCATATGTTTCTACACTTCTCTGCAATTTTGAACTTAAGATTACTGCTCCAAATATATCACGCATGGCATAATTAGATAAACGTATGGATTAGTCGACCAGGCTATAAATAAGCAGAAAGATGGAATTGCGTTTCATATCATGACGTGATTCGTCCGAATACAAGGTGGATTATTATAATCTGTATATTGTATAATATATTTATTTTCTAACAAATTTGCATAATGGAAAAAAATTCTTCAATTAAAATGCAAAGAAATTGCCAATTATTTAATTCCAGAGTATTGCTATACAACATTAATATAATTGATGTATACGTAATATGAAAATTGTAACTATTAAGTTCTAATTATAAATAATGAGAATAATTAATTTCAATCAATAACACTATATTTTATGAGTTAAATATTATAAATCACTTTTCGCAATGCTAACGTCTTGTCCTAATATAAGAACTACTAGTGTCAGTTTTTCGGTAAAATATATTAACCAACATACCACAATGGAATTTAAAAATGGAATAAATATATTTTCCATCGGAATGCTTCATTTCAAATAAAATTGGCCACCAATAAATTGACAAAATAATGTTTAATGTGATGTGAATCTATCACGTCGGTATGAATTTTACGCAAATATTTGAAGTGGTAATATTCATTAATTGGTAGTATTACTAGCATCTTAATAATTAATAGGTATATATTATGAAGTATAGCAATCCATTTTTAGTCCAAACGAGATTGAAAATTTTTCCAAACAGTCGAAGGTACGTAAGTAATGTTTCAAAAATAACAATCTTAATTTAATTTTTAACATCATTTTTATTTCAGTTAATGGCGGCTGTGGCAAAATTGAAACGACTGACTTCACACAAAATACAACAATAATACAATCCTACATTGAGGGTATATTGTGAGAATTAATTTTGTGAGAAATTAATTTACTTTGTTACTTATAGCCCAAAGTATATTTTACATATACTCTGAATATGTAAAACAAAATTTTTTTTGTTAAATTTTGCCTTCATGTACTTCTTATCTCATAGTACCAAGAATTTATACATTATTTTTCTACATTGCTATTAAAATTTGGAAATTTTTTGTTGGTCAATTATAGATATTTATTATGGACATTGGTCATTCTTGTACAAAACGATACGCATATTCGCAATAGACGGACTTTACAGAAATAAGTGCATTATTGTAATGAGTGTATAATATTTATTCTTATTAAAAATATTATCTAACATGGGGGCTATCCATAAATGACGTCATGGTGAAAGGGGGAGGGCGGTGTCAAGCCAATTATGACGTTTGATGCCGAAGGGAGGGGGGGGGGGGGGGG
>JANTOP010050665.1:0-23937 GCA_027564815.1 Symmerus nobilis | reverse complement strand
CCAAGAATTTCTTGAATTGGCGCCACTGCTCGCACCGAGAAATTTCAATATCGGACATCGCTACACTTGATCCGGATTTCCCGATAATTTTCTTCGGATCCAAGAAAATATAACGATGCAGGGTGTTTATAAATTCGTTGAGGAAAAATACAAAAATATCACAACTAAACAATTCGTAAAAAGCTCTGCATAACTTGAAAGCTCCCAGAACGCATTTGTTTCCGAACTTTATTTTTACGTTTTAAAATCTATTTTCTATCCAAAGATCATTAACGAAATTTCAAATTTTCCCAAAAAAACAATAACTCATAAATCTCGAAAGCTTGGGAATCGAATTTTTATCCGATTCATTAGATTTAAGTGAAATATGGAATTTTCACAGAAAGCTTTTCCAAACTAATAAAAGGGCAATGAAAGCACTAAGTTTCGAATTTCATTTTTTATGTTATAAAATTTATTTTCTATCCAGATAACGATGCTTTAACAAAATTTCAACGTTTCCCAAAATTAGGTAACTATTTAGCTTTAAAAATCTCGAAAGCTCATTGACAGCTAATTTTTATTCAATTCATTAAATTTAGTTAAAATATGTAATTTTCGATATAAACTTTTTCAATCCATTGTAAGCTTAAAGACAGCTCTAAGTTTCGAACTTATTTTGTAGGGTGAGGTAGGGTCGAGTTGTTCACGGGGGGATGGGTTCACTATAGCTTTTTCTCGCTTACAAGGATAGGTTAGACAAGGCTGCCAGGTGACTTCTTCTTGTTATTAAGCCAGCTGCTATTCAATAGTCATCGTGCCCAGTCAAGTGCCCAGACGTACATTGAGACGCTCTCCCAAAAATCTCCCACAAAAAAAATTCAAAACTGTTTCGAAGTGTTGATATAAAGCGCGATAAAAACGAATTTTCAGCTGATTAAATTTGGTAAATATGTTTCGTATTGGTTTGATGATTCTCTAGCTAATTGCAGAAGGAATTGGTGTGTTCACCCGCAAAGTTTTTCCAGAAAAAATATAAATATCAGCTCAAATTGCTTTAAATGTTTGATTTAAGGCTTCTCAAAGGTGAATTCATGAAAATATAGAATTAACTTATTCATAGACTCTGGTATTATTATGGATGGGTAGTATAAATCATATTGACCCAATTTATAGATATATCAGAGTCTATAAATAATTTTAGTTCTATATTTTCATGAATTCACCTTTGAGAAGCCATGATCAAACATTTAAAGCAATTTTAGCTGATATTTATTCATTTTCTGGGCTAATTTTGCAAGTGAACGTCCAAAAACAATCATGTTTCAAAAATGGCTATATTTTTCTTGTAAATTAGAATTTTGAAATTCTGCAGTAATCGAAAGTTAGGGTATGAGATTCACTAAGGATTAGAACATTCAACTGATAACATTTCAATTTGTGTCACATTTATAGGCAAACATAAAAACCAGAATCACTCCACCCTACCTTACCCTACGTTTTAAAATCTATTTTCCATCCAGATATCCAGGTCCTTTCGGGAAATTTTAAATTTAACCAAAGAAATTCCTTCAAAACTCTCGAAAGTTCGTTGAAAGCATATATTTAATTCAAAATATCAGACCAGCTTTTCCAAGCTTTTGGAAGTTTCTTAAATCCCTTATCAGACAATTTTAAATTCCAACGACGTTAAATTATAGGGATAGCAAATAGATTTTAAAACGTATAAATTTCAAACCGTAAAGTTAAAATTTTTTCCACTTTTTAATTTTCCGCAACTTTTTCAACGCAAATTTCGTTGATCATATCTAAAGTTGATAAAAAATTAGCAAAATGATTCAAAGTTATTAAATATTATAATAATTTATGTTAGCTATTTGCAGCAATAAAAATTGGTTACGATTTTATTGATATTTCAGGTGTGGTCTCCGGCATCTGCATATTAGACTGCACACCACTGAGATAAATTGTCCGATATTTACCCCATTTCCCTTCGTAAAGATTAGTATATGTATTATCGACCCAATTTCTACAGCAATTTTTGGTTTCACCAGTCATGAAGTTGGCTGGAGTTCTATATATATTTTAGACGCAGATGTGGGAACGATTAGCAATATTAAATCCGAAAAGCTATCATCTTGAATATTTCACAAGATGTAGAGTAGATGCTTTCCAATCAGCCTATATGTGAATTCTAAAATTTTTTGTATAAACTTTTAGTTTTTTTCCTTCCTACGTTTCACAACCAACCTAACAAAACTATTTATTAGGCAATGGATTTAAATTTAAGGATAGTTTCTCCAACGATCACCGGTGTCCTAATTAAGGATTTTTATTCGGCTGAAAATACATTTTCTCGCATATTCAACCAAAAGTTATAAAGGAAAATGGAGTATACTGAATTATAATCTTTAATAGTTTACCGCCCAATACAAATAATTTTTAAAGGCTGTAATTATCAAAATTAATTGAAAATAATTATTTGGAGATTATAACAATTAATTATAATTTTGATTGAAAGAAATTTCCATTTATAATAAACTAACATTCTAAATTACATTACATAATACCAAATATCATTTTGTATTTATCAACAAATAATAATTATCGGACGGGAAATTCGCTCTTATCACATAATTCTCAATATAATTCAGCGGTAGTATTAATTAATAAATTGAATGGTTATCAAAATGGTCGTATACAATCAATAAATCGATAATATCAATAAATTAGATTTTTAGGCCAAATTTTCATTCGAATTCACACCATCATCGTATTGATTGTAATGAATATTAACAGGGCTATTGTACAGTAAAACAAAAATATAAATGGCAAGTAGGATGGTTTAATAATAATAAGATTTAACTTAAAATTTACGGGGGTAAATAGAATCATTTTTTTTTGGAAATGAAAGATACCATTTGTTAGGTAATTCTTTAATTAACACTAAATTTAAGATTAGAATTTATTTAAGAAAAATCTACCGGTTTCGAACTGTTTAATACCGAGTAGCCCTGATAATAATCGTATCTTAAACCTATACTTTACGCTATATGTATAGTTTTGTTTAATTTATTTTAATTTATTTAATTTTCATAAAAATAATTATTAGACTGTGAAGTTTTAATTACAGCAACAGCCAGTATGATATTAGGAATAATTAAAATCTATAATATAGGCTTTTAAATTTAAATAAAATAAAACAGGAAAAAAACGTTAATTGAATAAATAATATATAAATTATATTGATTCTTAACTGAAATTATTACACTTACATAACTAACGTATATTACTATAAAAGTAAATAATAATTGTACGTATTTATTTTCATTTAAATTTTTAATTGAATTGAATATTAAATAATTGGTAAGATATGGTGGGTATTTTATTGGGTGGACATCAGTTATTAACTGCGAATGTTTAAAATTATTAAATAAATTCCCTGACATATTTGGCTTGAAATTTCCCTTTTATTAATTTAATGCAGGAAAAGAAATTTCCAAATTAAAATTCTTGATTGCCCAGATTTAATTTGATCGTTATCCAATATCACCCCAATATATTAATCAGTGGCGTGCGGTCAACATCTCTATGAGGTGTGCAGGATTTTATGACCCCTTCCTTACGATCATTTTAAGAATTTTAAGAATTTTAAGGATCATTCAAAATTCTTCAGGATTTCTGGAGATAAATAATTGAAAATCGATAGGATATTGTAGAAAAAATTCCCACCACCCCACTTCCCACTAAAAATTCACTTATCGTAGAAAATCTTAGAAACCTCTTGCGTAACTTATTGCCAAAATCAATTCTAATTTCTCTAACTAATCGAAGAAGGTCTATTTTAAAATAAACGATTTTTAACAAAACCATCGTCCTTTTTTAAGGCCAGACTCTTCCAAAAAATTGTTTCTATACTATTCCGCCTTTTCCCGATTCTTCTCAACATTTCTGACATTTTTCTGATTTTTTCGGCTTTCTCAAAAAAATAGGGAGAATTTATAGAAAAAGTCGGAAAAAGTGTCAAAAGTTTCAAAAATTTCGAAATGTCGATCAAAAATCTAGAAAAGTGTAGAATAGGCGGGAAAAAATCGGCACATAACATAAGAAGGTGGAACAAGGTGGGGCATAATTGGGAAAATATCGAATCAATTCTTGAAAAATAGTCGGCAAATGGTAATCTAATGGTAGATTTTCTTCACTTTCGCCGACTTGTTCCTAACCTTTCTTGCCATTTCGGGAATCCATGTGCCATTTGTGCACTTCATGTGCATTATGTGTCCAAATATACTGTTTCTTATACATGGAAATATTATATAATACGTTAGATATGAATTTTGGGGCTTATAAATTATGAATTAAATTTTATAAAATAAGGTTTTACTGGAAAGTCTAATTTACATATCACTTTTCTCCAGTAAAAGCCCTGCAAAAAATATAAAATTTTAATATACCAGAGTTGTTGTAAGTTGCATGAGGAAGGAAAATGTATTTTCCAAACATGTTTACTTCTTAATATTTAAAATAATTTCCAAAACATCTTGTCCCAGTAACAGTTACCCCATTTTTCGAAGTAATTTGAAAGCTTTCTTAACGAACTTATTAACCTGAAAATTAATTCCGGTTTTCATTTAAATTTAATTAATTTAAAAAAAATTGATTCGGGAATGAGAGAATGGTATTTTTTAATTAAAAGAAATTGTAGAACTTTAATCAGAAAATGTAAGATTATGTTGACGTCAAATTATTAAGAAAGAAAATATGTCGCATGTATTTATTTAAACCCGAAATGTAAAACTTTCACTGTGCTTTTAATTTTTTGCGAAACTTTTTAACGGACATTTTGGATTCTATTCAAATTTCATAATCCGGTTAAAAAATCGATTCGACGATGATTAAAATATTAATTTAATTCGAAGTTATTAATGAATGAGCTTTTGGAACGTCCCTATAGATTTTACAGAAAATTCTGCAAATCTTTTATTTTAAATTATTGGAAAAGAAAATAGATTAAAAATACATTAACTATAAAACCGGAGTATAGAGCTTTCTTAGAGCTTTTTATTTCATCCCAGAGCTTTTAATCGAAAATTTGATATTTCATTTAAATTTAATTATTGGGAGAATAATTAGATTCCATTTATATTTAATATTTGAAAGTTTCTTAAAGCTTTTTCAGAAAATCTTGAATTTCACTGATTTTTAGCACATAGAAAACCGATATTCGATCGTGGAGTACCCTAAATGTGTAGGTCGAGAGTCTACCCAGTGGTAAGGGTAGGAGGTAAGCAGACCCATCAATCGGACCCCAAATAGGTGGACCATAGGCCAGATTTGAAAAAACAAAATTAGGAAATTAAAAAATTTGAGTAGCAATTTGTAGCAATAAAAAATGTTCATGATTTTGTTGATATTTTTAGGTGTGCTCTGCGCCATCTGCTCATTAGACTGCACCCCACTGATATTAATTATTAAACTCTATAGATAAATGACGTATTATTAGTCAATATTAATATTATTACTAATATTAAATTATTTATATAAAAATTATACGATTGTTGTTGTTATGATCGCATTGTTTGTATAAGAATTCCTAATTTTAATGAATTGTAAGTTTTCGTAAAAGAATTATAAATATTAAATAATAAGATGAATTTTATTCATTAGGAAACCGTTGAATATATAATCTTTTAAAACAAATTCCCCACAGAATTTCCTAAAAGCAATAAAATAAATATCCCTTAAAATCTGTGATTTAAAGGATTTTGACCTATAAAGGAAATATAAAATTTATTTAATTATAAATTAGAAATTAATGAATAAATAACATATAGGGTATCTGAATATCAATGCAATTTTATTAAATAATCCTATATACCTACCTTACCATTGATGATGCCACCATTCATTTAATTGTAATAAATTATTCTGAATTGGAGGTGTTTTAGTCTCCGTTTATATTGAATATACTTAGTCAAGTTTTTGAATTGAGCGAAATTTGTCAGTTACAATTTTAGTAAGAAAAAATTGCAGAAATTACTTAAGTTCGATCAATGAAAATGTGAATAGTCTTCATCATCTTCATCTAACGATAATACTTCTCAATGGAATTATCATATCAAAGCAAGACTGTAGTTTTGAAGGTATACAGAATTATTCTTAATTAAAATTAAATTTTACGGATTAGAAATTTGTCAGAATTTGATGAGAAGAAAATTTTAGTTAATTACACGAATAAAAATTCAATTTAAATTATTCCTTCACAGGCCGAACTTGTTGACGCCTTACGGAAACGTCGAAATCGTCCCGATGCATCGGACGAAGATTTGGGTTTGCCGCGTAGCCCATCAACACCGAAACACAACAAGGAGCGAAAAGGCAATCAGAGCGAGGGTTCAATTAGCCTGTTAAGCGCAACAAGCAGTTCGGATACGATGATGGATGACGATGGTATATACGGTGGCCAAGGACTAAATTCAAGTTACACATCATCCGGTAAATTATCGTCGCAAAATACGTCGAGAAGTAGCGAAGATGATGATCTGATGAATATATCAATGGAATCAAATGGATCGAGATTGAGTCATTCGGCCGCTCGCCATAAAATGGCTGTTCGACCGAAAAAGAAGGGTCCCAGTAGACATTATCGTCGTCAAATTGAGGTTTAAAAAATTAATTAATAATTTTGAGAATTTTTTTTAATAAATTTCAATTTTATTAGAGCACAATATTGCCATCAATGCCAGAAGTAAATGAAGATATCCTAAGACTTCGATATCCAGTGGAAATTTCTCGTAAGTGAAAGTTTTCCGTTCGAAGAATTTTATAAATTAAATTTTAATTTATTTTAGCTTCATCCGGTACGAAAATCAAATCTCAATCACTACCACCCGGAATGAATGCGAAAGTGATGGAAAAACATGCTGAAAATTTAACGGAATCTTCAAGCGAATGTAAGCCATCATCAGCGAAGAAGGAGAAAATGACGTCCAATCTGTATACAAAACATGAGCAATCTATTATGTCATCAATTGCTTCATCGATTTATGTAAATAAGAATTTGGCTAAAAGTCATGATTTCGAACGGAAAACCGAACAAATCACCACTTCGTCCTCATCCACAACCGAACGAAAAGAGGAGGAAGGACTGTTTAAGCGATTGTTTAATTTGAGTACAAAGAAACGATCAATTGAACCGTTGGAACAATTTCAAGGAAAGGATGTCTTTGATAATTCTGGTATAAAACGAATTGATGTAACAGGCGGTTATGCACAACAGGGACCAACACCAAAATCGGAAAGTAAATTCGATAGTCCATCCCAATTTCTTTCGGATAAAAATAAATCTCAAATTGTAACTGTGAAACCGATTGAAATTAATGGTTCCGCTTTAATTCAACTCCTTGAACGCGACCAACCGTTTAAAAATCAAAAATCTGGTCCGGCTGCTAGGCAACGATATCTTCCACAAGATATAAACCAATCGAAACATTCAGATGAAACGATTCATAGTGACCTTCCCGAAATAATTCGTAAACATGAATCGGTGAACGAGAAACTGCCACCAAAAATGCCTAAATCTACAACCGTAACAACAACAATCAACGAAGGTGCCAAATATTTCGGAAATAAATCCAAACAATATGTAAATGTGTTCAGTGATACAACCGCAGGTGCGACTATTGATATCCCACGTGAGGGTCGTTTCATAAAAGCCACCCAACACCGAAGTGAGGAGGTGTTAGCCGCACCGAAACCACGTCCTCGACTCCTATCGTCTAGCGATCAACCACACTCAATATCACCACCAAAAAGTTCACAATGGATCGAAACCAACTATCCACCACCCCAATCACGAACGTTTGGTTTGTATCCGTTCCAAGAACGGTTATCTCAATTCAGTAATGATTATTCTTCCGTTGATGTAGAACAATCATTTTCTCCACGTCGTAAGGCTGTTGAGAAGTCGAAAAGTTTCCGGGTCTACACGGAAAATACGAATGATAATCTATTTAATTCAAACAACCTGCCAAGTCTTCCGGATTTGTCTGATAAGCAAATCGAACGGCCACAATTTTTAAGTATGTCAGCTTGTTTGAAACAATACAATCGTGATTCAAGCGATTCCCTTAATGATAGTTCAGAGCAACTACCGAAATTCGAGATAAATGATAATAATTTAATTCGGTCACGGGAAGGGGATGGATTAAACTCGATAACGCATAGTCCTAATTTCACGAAAAATATCCTCCTTACAACTTCCACATCAAATCCTACACCATCTCTTTCCAATCAAAATATTACTCAAATCGAAGATAATATCGATAAGATTATGAAGTCTTCACTTGTAACGGTTTTGAAGAAATCGTCAACATCCGATCTACTTGAAATCAAACCAAGAAATAACATTTCAATAACATCGATATCATCATCAGGTGTTAATAATCCGATTGAGAATCAAAAAGAAATCGTTGACTTAACACCAACCAAATCTCGAAGTAATTCCCAAAATTCGGATGATTCGCCCGGTGAAAAAAATAATATTCCCGAATTTATGAAAGTTCAATTAAACCGGGTCGATTCAACACGACCGAAAAGCCATATCGTTCTATCAAAAACCGGTGGGAATCGGGATTCGGTGGAATCGAAACCGGAACGACGGTTTAGTAATGAAAGTGTTGAAATTAATGATAAGAAATCGGGTAGTGTAACAATCTTACCGGATGTCATACCGAAGGATGACGATTTAACGAAATCAAATGATTCGTTGAGTAACACACCAAAGGGGATTGTGAATCGTAGCATATTTGCGCAGAAATTTTCATCAAACATTGAACGGATATCAACCGGTTCGATGAATGACATAACAAAAGTCGATAAGATTTTGAATGATTCGAAACGGGAGACGAATAAAATCAACGTAATTGTTGAACGTCGAAAATCGGTTACCGATGAAAAGAACCGATTCGAAAAGAAAATCGAGGAGTTACGAGCTGAACGGAAAAAATCGATTGCTACCGAAGAGGTGGCGATACGTAAACAACCGATTGACGATGATAATGTCGTTGTTTTACGTCGGAAATCATTAATCCCATCGAACAAGGATCAAGACACACCCGAATTAATGAAAGTGTTTGCTAGACGATCTCTTAAAATCAAAGATACCGATGATTATTCATCGTTAGAAACAACGGCTACTAAACCGTCTAACATTCAGAAGGAAAAGCAACAAGGAAACGTAGATAGCGATAAGGAAAATCAATCGTCGAGTGAGGAAAAGTTAGATAAACTACCAAAAATTGAAATAACAATACAAAATAAACTTCCAAATGGTAATACACCGGTTAGGGATCGGATCGATGATAAACTACCGATCATTAAGAAATTAGAATCCCCATTAACTACCACCAATGAATCGATACGAAAAAGTAATATACCAATCGCAAAACCATTTGTAACCGCAAATCGGTTCGGTAATAATATCCGAAATACGGGAACTTTTATGGAGAATCGACAGAAATTATTATCGAATGGGGCGAGTCCAATCAAAACCAACTCAATTGAGACAAATAATAATAATAATAATATAAATAATAGTAATAATAATTTTATTAATAATCGACATACAATTAATGTCCCAACTCCAATTGTTAAGCGGGACGATGGTAATGGCACCGAAGAGGAATTTAAAGGGATCTTACAACGACGGGCTGAATGGGAGAAACGAGCTAAGGAAGCTTTTAAATAATTTTTTTTCTGGTTTTTATTCGGAAGACTTTTTTGATAAATCTGTTTTGTAAAAAATTCTAATGTCTGTAAATAATTCAAAATAATTTATTAGAGAGCAGATAGGTAGATTCCATCAAATTGTTATCGATTTGGTATTCATGTTAAATCATTGAGGATGTTCCATTAATTCGAAATCCTCGATAGACTTAATGGCACAATAGAAATTGATATCGATGAGATGGAATTGCCTATGTATAATTTATCATCAAAACATAATGTGATTGAAATATTAAATTTTAATTTAAGAGATTGACGAGAAAACTATGTTTTACCGATGGCTTTGTGTCCCTTTGTAGTCGAATAGACTCAAAATTATTAGATCTACTAAGTCAATGGTGAAGCCGCACCTTCTCTGAGTTCAAATAATTTTTATAAAATTAGATTACCGAAATGTCCTCAAAATATTTTGAAATACTCTTTGAAACTTGTATTAAATCGTACAATAATTATATAGACATTTTTAGAGAAAAGTTTCTTATAAAGAATCTATCATAAACAATACACTAGTAATGTACGATATACCCACTTTGTTCTCCGTGTATTTTCGGGTTACTACCTACAACTCCTGCTTATTAAAACTGCCACGTTACCTTAAAAATATTCACGAGACAAGGTAATATATGATGATGATACTACCTTAATTCCTAGCTGCTTGAAATTATCATACGTTATTTTAATAATATCTGGTTCTCATCAATGAAATTTTGAGATACAACATACTTTGCAGATCGTTATGTTCGCCAGGGACTTATGATATTATGTCCTTGGAAATGCACGCTTCTTCCAAAAATAATATTTTTTTTGCATTATATGGATCCCACCAAACTCGACGAAAAATTAGTTGAGAGTCAGAAATTATCTAAAAGAACCATTATGCTAGAAATTAGGATGGAATTCCAAATTTTTTTAAACATTAGAAAATTTCGGAAAAATCAAGAAATTTTACAAAATTGGTAAATTTAGAGAAAATCAGAAAATTTGATCAAAATCGGGAAATTTTGTGAAATTTCGAACTAGTGATTGCAAATAATCGATTACTAGTGATTACTCCTCATTAATCAGGAAGATTATAAAAATAGAAGCAGGGATAATGAAAAGGAAATTAAGGAACATATATATTTCGCATTTCTGTGCTAAATTTTAGGACTCTATAGCTACAAAAATAAGAAAGTTTCTAATAGGTTTACAATCTCTGTCATGAAGGCAGGATTTACTACAATAAAAAATTTATTTCCTCAAAATAATCATTAACAACAGTATCCCGAAATTATTGCCAGTCATATTGGATTTATGTTAGGTCTGCCTGGCACAGAATTTCAGGCTTCTAGGTGTAGGATAGTGTCCATGTTTTTTGCCAAAAATCGAAAATTTCAATAGTTGTCTTTTTCATTGGCTACAATTATACTTCCGCCTCAGATCTACCATTTGAAATGATTCTTGGTAATTAGGGTGGATCAATTATGATGAGAATCATTATTAAAATCTCCATGTAAATTTCCTCGACTGATTTCTGAATTAAATATCTCAAAAACTTGTGAAGCAAAGTATAAGACAACTAATTGGAATGCAATTGCAGATTCTAAGAGATATAAAGAAAAGATATTCTTTTATACTTTGGCGAATTTTCTGGTATTTGGGGACTATTTCCCGATTTTTTATGAACTTCTCAAAGTTCTTTTTACTTTTCCCGATTTTTCTTGCCTTTTCCGCATATTATCACATAATAATGATTTTGTGCGACCTTCCTGACTTCAAAACATTCCTAGCATTTCCGACTAGGAAAAATTTGAAAATAATCGATACAAACTGACAATAGTGGAAAAAAATGTAGAAAGAGCTCGAGAAAAATTCAGAATGTTCGGATTAAGTAAAAAATTGTAGATTTCTAGATTAGTTATTGGTAGCAATTCTAACTTTTCCTAACCATTTTGCTGCATTTCTCTATGTTCATTCCTCAATTATCTTACCGACATGTCCCACTTGTAAATATGAATGTCCCGATTTCCTCTATTGTTCTCCTCCGAACGTTTCTTAAAAAATCCACAAATTTTGAAATTTCACAAAAATTGATAATTACATAATTTGCCCAAAATTTGGAAATTAAAGTAAAATTCTAAAATTTCTAAAAGCTTTTGGGTGTCAGGAAATTTTATTTTACAATCATCGATAATTTCATGAAAATCTGATAATTTTTATTGCGTAAAATTCGAAAATTTCATGACGTCTAATATTGAAAACCAGGGACATCAAAAAATTTTGGTGAAAATCGGAAATTTTTGAATGTGATAGTAGAAAATATAATGGCAATAATCAGAGACTTTGAAAATTTTTTTAATATCAAGAAATTTTGACCATAGTAAAATTAAATAAACGGCATTATTTTCAGTGTCGGCTATTAATACTTCTTCCATCCGCAAATATCTGTAGAATGAGTATTTAGCCCGACTTTAGCGTTGCTTATTGCAGAAAGATAATTTGGAATGAAATATGAAGTAATAAGTTAATCCTATTTTGAAAATGGAGTTAAATCCATTGGAGTTTATGAAATACATGGGAAGAAACCCAGGATTATGACGAAAATCAGTTGGAGAAGAGAATTTTAAAAACCGAGGTTTTAATCCACCAATTTGATAAATTCCTTGGTACTTATGATAATCGCTAATACAAGGAAAATTGAATGATTTAATTTAGGCGGAAACATGAAACATTTCCATCTAGCAGAAAATTTTCTTTTTCATATAATTTGAAATGCATTTACTGCCAATTCTACTAAATTTCATCAATAAAATAGAGTTATGATTCAGAATTTTCGTTATTTTCAAACTTGGCAACTACTCGATTCGAAGAGGTCTCATGAATTTTACAGAATTTTCATACATAAAATTTCCGTACCATGACCAATCTTCCCAATTGGTTGGTTACGAAATTCTTTAAATTACAAAGAATTTTTCATTTTTTCAAGATTTTTCGACATTTGCCGAAAATGACTATTTTATTAATTTTTAGAAACTATTTTACTTTCGTCATTGGTTCGCCTAAATTCAAAACTCTTATCAGATGGGAAGCAATGTTCAAATAAAAGTTACATATTTTGTAAAAGAGAAAATTGAATATTTGCTTGAAATTTAACGTCTATTCTAAACGCCAAATAATTTTTATAATTTTCTAGATATGCTTATGAAATTTAATTCATTGTAGATAAAATATTTAAAATCGTTATTTGTACAATATTTAATCTTTACGTAGATACAAAAATTTCCTAAAAATGTTGTCGTAATTTAAAAATTAAAAAATATTTGCAAAATTCAAATAAACTATAAACAATTTATGAATATCTCTATACATACTTTATTATGGAATTGATAATTTATTTATAAATGTTAAAAAATTGATGAAAAATAAAATTTTAAAATCACACAATTTCCCTATTTAAATTGAGAATTTTTTCTATATAAATAAATATATATTTTTTTAATAAAAGAGACTGAATAAAAATGTGTTAATAAATAAAAAAAAATAAATATTTAATATTCGACAACTTCTTTTTTGAAACATTTTTTGAATTACGAATAATCCTTTTATTTTCATATAAAATATGAGAATTTTTGTATTATAAATCGTTAAATTACGTTGCCAGCCTTAATTACATATTTTATACATTGATTTATAATTAAATGCTATATTTACATGGAGAAGTATAATTAATAATTATTAAAAGAAACACCACACATTTTAAATTAATTAATTAATTATCTCTGTCTACCAATCAAAAGGGTTTTTTTTGGGATAATTTAATTCAATATTATATATTCGACAGAAAATAATATTCAATAAATAAATGTATCAAAAATAAAAGAAATATAATGTACCTATTCCCACAATGAGACCGAAATATTGAAAATTTACATAAATGTTAACCATTGAAATCAAATATATATAAATGAAAATTAATACAAATTAATAAATAAAAAAACAGATAAATATAATTATAACCTATTATATAAATTATTATGGAAAAATAAAATATTAAAATAAATTAGAATTATTCTTTATAAGTTATGTTTCCAGAAACAATTGAAAACTCGGTTTATTTAAAAAAATCTTATTAAGCCAAATTATTTTTGCTAATTTACAAATAAATAAAAAATTATTATACATTTCGAGTTTGTTTTAATTTTTTTTTTAATTAAAAATGTATAATAATTGTGATATACCTAAATTTCTTTATAATTATGATAATTATTTGGAGAAAAAAATATATTATGTGTAAATCATAGTTTACTTCATAATTAATAAATCTTATTAGATAATTAAATAATTAAATGTAAAAATGTTATAAAATTCATTGATTTATGATTTATGAAATAAATATTTAAAAATTCAAATTGTGTTTTTATTATTATTATTATCTAATTAATTTTAAATACCTAAATATTACTTTTCATGCCAAGCAATAAATAGGGGAAGAAGTGAGTATCCTTTGAGTATCCATCTACTACATTCTATAGTTCGAGTGGACCTAACAATATAAATGTAAGCCCTAGTTACTCAAATCATTATACTATTTCGATGAAAATTCTTACCGTACTTATGAATAGACGGATACTTAGAAAACTGTTCAGAACAACTTGAGAGAATTAGACTGATCTCATTCGATATGTGAAATTATATTTATATCGGCCATTCCACTATTTAATTAATATTACTAATTCAATTTTATTATTATTTTTAAAATATTTGTGTAATTATATATTATTATCAAAATTAATTTCTAGTGATTTCTTGGGGAAAACTCACTTCAGAGATTTAATTATAGTTAAAAATACCTGAAAATGCATGAATTAAATCTTGATATGTTAAATAAATATTTTTTTAGAGGTGATACTTCTTTGTAAATTTCGTTCTCATTTAATTGTTGTTCTGAAATTTTTAAAATATTTTCTGAAATATACATTTTTAACTTTATAGGCTTGCCCATCTTACCTTACTACCAGTCCGTCGCTTGTCCGCATTTGTTTTAACATCGAGTCCATATTTGAAAATTTTTATAATTTTTCAGTATTTCAAAAATAATTAATACCTATTCATGTGTCGGAACTTATAATAATTTTTTTTGTAAATTTTTTTCCATCTTATTTATTAATTATGCCAATACCATTTATTGTCCATAAATAATCCCTCGATATTCGCATGTTTTTCATTCGCGGATTTGATAATTCAATTATTTGTACTTATATGATTGAAAATGTATATACCATATTGTATAAATAAAATATATTATATATTGCAGTTCAATAGTCTTGTAAAAGATAAGTAAAAAATTACTGACTGAATTCACAAGGCAGTCGAGTTGTAGACTTAGAAAGTTCCCTTAATTTTTGATTAAATGTCGAGAATTTTCTGAAGAAGATAACTTTCATCTTGATTACATAATCTATAATAATGAATTATATATCCGAAATTTCGTTCTTGATATGAATTTTTTAACGGATTAATATTTTTGAGGGAGCAGAGTGCCAAGGTAGAAGGGCCAAGAAGAGCCAATCCTTGAAACCATATCCGGTTCTCGAAGCGTTTATATAGTATATAATACCGGGCTCTTCCCGATTTCTCAGTTATTTAATAAATTAATTTAATTTTATTCAACTTTCAGTTGCAAACTCTTCCGGAAATTTTCCCCGAATTTTCCCGGACCTCCAATTATATTGTATCTCCCTTAAGGGGTTAGGTGGGTTTTGAAGGCTCAAAAGAAGCACATTTTTACTAATTTTTCCTATTATATGAAATGAAATATATTTTTTTTTTTTAATTCCAGTAATCAAAGATACATATTTAACAAGTAGGTACTTTGTGAAATTTGAATTTGAAAATTTTGAAAATTCAGCCATTGGGACCCCATTTCCTGGGACACCTCATAAAATAGTTCTCTTGCCGTTGTCACGATAACTCACGACAGATTCATCAGAAATATAAAAACCAAAGATTTTCCGTTAGTAGATATGTTTAGCTCATGCTTGGAACGAAGGAAAGAGAAAAAATTTAAAATTGGAATTTTTGGAGGAGTTGAACACAAAATCCCATGTTTTTTAGTACAATTTGCACCACATATTATCTTGTAATATTAGTTGGGATAAGCAAAACAAAAAATCCTTCGTTCAAGCACTAGATAATGTTATTTTAAAGACGTGTGCAAAATATGAACAAGATCCGTTCATAACTTTTCGAGAAATTTTGACAACCGACTTCAAAAACATAGTTTCGAGATAATCGTGTTAAAAGATTCAATAGTTAGTTCATATTCTCAATATATTATACTTTCAAAATATGTAAAAAAAAAAATCGATTCGGGAAATTATAAAACCCATCTAACCCCTTAAATTTCCCAAAAATGTTCTCGCAATAAAAATCACAGGATTCATATAGAATGGAAAAATATTCGACGTGAAACACTCGATTCGAAATTCATTTTGGCTTCGACTCCAACAAAACTCCAACTCCAACAAACCCTTATAACTCCAACAAAAAATATCCGATTCTAGACGTTATTTTCAAAAATAATTAACGTTCTTGTTATTTTACCATTTTAACCCTCTTACGCCTTAATTTTCTGATTTACAATAAGTTATCAAAACTAAAGTTTTTAAACTTCAAATTCACAGGGTTAAGTAATTGTTCACAAAAAATTAGACCACTAAGAAAATATCAAAGGAAAGCTTATCTTATGAAAAGGTTGTAATCGGACTATCAGTCTGAAAATTCGGGGGAATTTCTGTCCGCTATAAAATAACCCAAGAACAAAGCATATGGTTTGTCACAATTTTCTTAGACAAATATTTTGTTCAATTTATCTAAACCTTTTTTTCCATTAAACTTAACCAGCTAACCTAGAACGTGAGTACAGGGTTTTGTGTAAAAAAATTACTTGAACTAGTGAAGAAAGAGGTTGGGACAAATTTACGACTTTCTGGTATATCTACCATTTTTCTAGTGTACCCCTTAAAATCTGGGGATTAATATTTTTGAAAAATTTTGTTCAACAATTTCATTCCTGTATCCTTAGGCTCAATTTTTTAACTATCAGATTTTCGAATTCCGCGATAGAATCATCCCAGAATTATAAACTATCTAGAGGGTGTAATGAAAATTCTATAAAATCGAGTGTTTAAGCCAAAATAGAAATATTTGGAAAACAGTTTAAAAAAAAGTTCCGAATAAAATCTCTTCGTTTATTACTTCGAAAGAATTTGTAAATTGCAACAATTAGATTAGATATTTTTTGGAAATTTTTATTCTTGGGAATTTTTAAGAAAGTATTGAATAAAAATCGATCTAATTGATTGACTTTCTCACAATTCGATTTTTGACCGGATTTTAAAAACATGTATTGTGGGGGAACCCCTGAGCTTATGGTGTTGATCTATATTAATTGAAATTTAGAAATCCTAAATTTCTCTGATGAGAAACCAGCCGTTTTTTTGGTATATTTCTGTATTAGAACCCCATAAAATGAGGTAATTTTTATTTTCAATTTCCACACAATATTCTTAAGTTTAATTTTTTATCATTTTTTACATTTATAATTTTATAAAAAAAGATTAATATTTTCAAAGACTTAGGGGGCAATTTATTTAGTGTAGGCAATAGAAATTAGGCAATTGGATACAAATTGGAAGGGGAGAAAATTGCAGTTTTTCAGGAGGTTTTTTTCAATTTTCTTATCTTAGAATGAATAATAATCTTAATAACAAATTTTATGCAAAATTCAAGTTCCATATTTGGAATATACAATCGAGTGCAACAACAATTTTTCAAATACTTTATATAATAAATATTATTTTAGTAATAAGTTTCAAGGCCCCCTGAATAAACATTTTTCTCCTTGAAAAGGAAAAGGTAGATAAAGGTTTGAAGATGAATTTCGGGATATGAAGATATATTTTTGAAGGACAATTTGCGCATGAGAATATTTCCCATGTGAAACAAATCCATGAAAATAACAATTCTCTTGAGAAAAGTTTCCTTTACTGTGGTGCAATATGAATATATTCTTGCTGATTAGTTTCGAGAACTTTATTCATTTAATTCCTCTTAAAGAAAGCATTTTATGGTTTTTAATTAGTTGCAGATGAGAGATAATTTCCTCGTAGCAGAAGCATGGCTTTGGAAAATTTAACTGTTTATTAAGGGTCAGTTTCCAATCTTGAGGAATTTTTTCATACTTTTTATAGGTATATGAAAGAGGAGAATTTAAAGTTCTACAAAAAATGTATTATTATTTTTTTTATCAAAAATTTAGCTGGTAATTTTCTGAAAAAGATCTAAGCAAACTCTAAACGCTCATCGAAAACTTTTAATTAAAATATAATTTTTTTCATTTCAGAACCAATTTTTTATTAAATAAATTAAGGTAAAATGAAACCTAATTTTTTGCCTATCAATTTAGGCCTATTTTAGGTACGCCTGTAGCAAAATTTTAGGTTGTTAGATTCATTTTGGAATCGTTCGATTTGCTACAAAATATAGAAATTGTAATCTTTAGAAAGTCTACTACACACAAGCTGCCAATTGCTTATCTTTGACATTTTTCCAAAGAATATTAGACTACATGTGAGTAATGTTCTCTTGGAAAAAGCAAACGCATATGATTAAGGCTGTAACTTTTTGTTAAGCGGTCAACCAATTCTGCACACCTTATGGAGATGTTGACCGCATGCCACTGCCTGAGATTCACCATAAGACTGAAACACCAACTCAACTTGGGGCTTTTGAAAATAAATCATGAAGATTATTGAGAAGGAAACTTGTTGCTATCGTCCGGACCTCAATTATCCACAAAAGGTCAAAATTGTAACAAATAATAAAATATTCTAAATAAAATATTCATTATTTAAAAATCTATGTCAGAATTCCTTATTTTTTGCAGCTAGAACTCTGAAATTTGGTCTAAATATTCTCAAAGGATCTAGAATACGATCCTTATGTAGTTTCTCTTACACTTCCCTTAAGAAATTTTGAAGTAAAAAAATTCGAGATCAAAATTCGAATATGACTTGCGAAATTGACTAAAAAAATATTCATTATTTAAAAATCTATGTCATAATTCCTTATTTTCCGCAGCTAGAACCCTGAAATTTGGTATAAATATTCTCAAAGAATCTAGAATACGATCCGTATGTAGTTTCTTACACTTCCCTTAAGAAATTTTGAAATAAAAAAATTCGAGGTCTAAATTCGCATATGACTTGCAAAATTGACTAAATAAAATATTCATTATTTAAAAATCTATGTCATAACTCCATATTTTCTGCAGCTAGAACTCTGAAATTTAGTATAAATATTCTCAAAGGATCTAGAATACGATCCTTATGTAGTTTCTTACACTTTCCTTTTGAAATTTTCGACATTTTTTCAACGTATATTATTTAATTAAATGGATTAAATATTAATGAATAATCATAATTCTGGATCGGACGAGATAATGTGTAAAGATTCAGATTCATATAAATTTCAGCTTCATAAGTGCAACATTATTTGTTAAATTGTCGGCCAGGCGAACAGTTTTGAAAAAAAAAAACATCCGCATTCTTCGACCTCTGCTCGAACTTTCTAACCACAATGATATAGATTCAATAGCAATTCAACGTTAAAAACTGCAGTTTTTGAAAAATGGATTTTTTGAAAAATGATTGGGAACTGACCCCTTAAGTTTAACTAATGCGGTGTTTTGATGCCAAAAATGAGTGTTTTCCTTTGTTTTAAAAATAATCGAATGAATGTCATGAGTTTTTAGGAAAGGAGAACTCATGACATTCATTTGAGGATTATCGAGGTCCTCAAGAAAGGGGGCGAAAGGTAAGTCTAGGTAAGAGTAAATTTCTAGCTAAAGCGAGATATAAATGGAGGTAACCTATCTGGATTATTGAACACCCGCAATTACATATAAAAGGTATGTATAATGATAAAATTGTACAATATGTTGTCTATATTTTACAGAACATAAAAAGAATATTTATATTCCTTTCTTACATATTTCTTATTTTTTATTTTTCATTATTTATTTTTATTTATATTTTTTTCTTTCAAACCCATACATACTGTACAGCTTCCTCTGTATCAAAAAAAATAATTCATATAATCTTCTTCAAACGTATCCGTACACAATTATCATCTCGTTTTCAGTCTGAAATACGGATTCGCGGTGTTCAGTAACAAGGGAATAATAATATTAAGAAATACAGTTTGTTAATATTTAATTTTAATTAAATAAATAAAGAAATTTGTGATAAGAAATTTGAAATATTTTTATAATTAATCTTATAACCATGAATAAAAATCTTAGCAAGCATTTAATAAATTTTTTCAATATTTTATTTGAAAGAATTTTTATTTTAATTATTAAGTGACTATTGTTGAGAAAAGATTTTTTTTATAAAAACTAAACAATTTTTTCAAATAATATTAATTAATCTAAAAGTGAGATACGAAATTGATGAATTAAATAAATATTATGGATAATACTACATATAATTTAAACAAAGTTAAATATAAATTTTAACATTAAACGATTGTGTATAAATATCAGAATAGATGTAAAATCACATCCAGGACGTAATGAATAAAATTTTAATAATATTAGTATTGAAAATTAAACAATTCTAATGACGTAATTTTGGGTTGCCAAAAATAAAGCTAATAACTTTTAATTTAAATAAATCATAATACAACATTTTGATTAATGAAAAATTTAAGGAAAATGATACCAATAATTAAATTTTTATAACGAAAATCTTAAAATACGGCCCACATTTTACGACAAATGTAGAAGTTTTATCTGTTTTTTCTATGATTAATAGATTGGTTTTTTAAATTTAAAATAATCTCAGCTTAATACTAGTGATTTAAAAATATTAAATTGGGGACCTCTATTATTTCGGATTAGTTAATTTATACGATTTAAATAACGTTTGCCTATTCGAATAATAAAAATTACGCAATTTTTGAACATCGGGTTTTCGAGGAATTGAATGTTGAATAAAATTAATAAATCAACTTATTTGCTATTTCGAAGAATAATATGATTTAATTAAAAGTATAAAAGAAATATTAGAATTAATTTGTCTTCTTACTGAACTTTAATCGCTTTAATAAATTAGGGCCGCGTTTGTATAAATTTAAAGTAGGTAATTCACTGATCCTCTCGAATTATCATCATCTACCGATGAGATTACAATCTGTAGATTAGGGACTTATGAGGGTTATTATTTTATCTTAATACTTCATAACAGCTGTGAAAAAACAGAGATGTAAATTTGAAATACAACGAGAATATGCTTAATATTCGATTTATTAAATTGTTTCTAGTTTTTGTTGAAATTTCTATTAATATGGAAAGAAACACGAGGAACTTGGGATTTAAAACATTTAGGTGTGTAAACCATTTTAGGATGCATCACATCACGTAATTAAACTATTAAATAGTTTGAAATGTTAACATATCCCATATATTTGCAATCACTTTCAAATGGAAATAAAGCATTTAATAGTGACGTTATATAATACAATTATTAGGTCAAATTAAAATAGGTTAGGCACTTAAGCAGGTGACTAAAGTTTTCTCCATACTGTAATTTTATTTATATTTATCTAATTATATTGTAGGATAGGTCAAATAGAACAGAATTTTTTTTTAGATAATATATATATTTTCTACAAAAAGGTGATAAGTATTTAAATGATAATTCATTTACTTGATTTAAGGGCGTAGATGAACTGACCATTTTTCATATAAAATCGATGTACCGATTTTCTTCAAATTTCGCAGGCTCTATCTTGGCTATAAAATAAAAAGATTGTCTGGAGGATTTTTAAAAAAAAAAAATTACGGATTTTACAGCAAGTTGAAATTTTATTTTTTTTTCGTATGATTCGATTTAAAATATTTTAAAATCTGGAGGGAATTTTGAAAAACTGGACAGACAGTCGACAGAAAATTGTACCACCTTTAAACCAAAAAAAAATTGGGTTGATATGTCTTGTATTTACTGAGAAAAAGGTACCTAAAGTTAAAAAATGTTACTTTTCAGGAGAAGCAAAAAACTAAAAAAGTTACACTTAAAACACCATCGACATACCAAACTTTGGCCTCATATTTTGAACACTTCTATTAATAGTAGAGCATTGCGGGTTGGATAGTTCTATGCAGAAATGAGTGTAGAATAATAAACTAAAATAAAAAAAATCGATTTGTTTTTTCATTTTAGTTATCCTACCTCCTTAAATAATAAAAATTTTACATTTAAATAGAAACATATTTTCTTATATAAAATTTCGAATAATAGTTCGACTTTTTAGAGTTATTCACGAATTCATTCATTAATTAAATTTATTAATTTTACGAATTTGGTTTGAAATTTTCAAATATCAACTTGACTTGACTTTGAATCCACAAAAATTATGGAGCAAATAGATTCTCATTAATATTGATTCTCATTAATAAAGATGACAAGTTTAGCTTCTAAAAAATATAGGACGAGAAAATAGAAAAAGTCGGGAAAAGTCTCTGAAAAATCTGGAAAATTAGGGAATGAGTCGATTGAAGCGCAGCAAATTCGGAGAATTTAAAATAGCCCGGGACAAATTTGATAAATTCGAAAGGTCGAGGAAAAGTTTAATAAAGTTTCAAAGCAGGCGTTCAAAGTCGTTCATGGCGATTAGACGTTCAGTCAAAGTCAGTACATTTCTAATGGCTTATAAATCATATCTTAAAAATCATTTATAAGAGTGAGGAAATGTCAGGGAAATTCCGGAAAGATTGTCGAAAACTTGAAAAAAAATGGTTAAACCATGGCCTTGTAAAGATAAACAAAGTCGTTAAAAATTACCAAAGTCCCATGAGAACAGTAAACGTTGAAAAAGCGCTAAGCGCTAAGAACAGAAAAAATCATGAACTAGAAAATAGTTGTATAATCTCCAAGAAAGTCAGGAAAGGCGAGAAAAATATTGAAAAATTAAGGAAAATGAAGTTTCTAACTATAATAAGCAAATCAACGATATATGGGACAAACTCTGGAAAAGTTGATATTTATTATTTAGTCTTCAAGTTGAAAAAATACATTCATATTTCGTTTTGGTATAAAAACTAATAATCACTAATGAAATTATAGGATTTTTGATAATTTGTAAGGGAATGGGCAATAAATTTCAATTATTTTGATTCAAATATATTATATTTGTAGTCGAACAAAATTTTAATATTGCTGCATTGCTACATATTTTGGTAATGAATTTACCTTAAAATTCTCTTTCATAGCATTTTGTTCACATTAATCATAAATTTTCAACAATATTATTGTTAATAAATTGTAAATTGGAAAATGTACATTTAAATAAATTTATAATTTCAATTATATCAATATCAATTTGGTTCCAAATTAATCTAACACCAATTGGTATGGTACAATTAATATATTGAATAATTCGACTTCGATTTCCGATGAATAAAAAGAGCATTACAAACGATAACTAGCATAGTTGCAGCTGCTACCACTGAATGGACTCCATGATACAGCATTGGTCTTTGACTACCTTAGTCAACAAATGGTAGTCTAACGGCGCAAGGTCAAGGCTCTGTGGTGGATGTATCAACACTTCCAAGCCAAGCTCTCACAATCTTTGAAGAGTCATCAAAGATGTGTGTGTTGTTCTGATGGTACACAACGCCTTATCTATTAATCAATTCTGGCCGCTTTTTCTGAGTCGATTGCTCTAATCTAGTCTTTTCAATCCCCCCAAATACACAGTTTCACCTTCCTTGGAGTAAATCCTGGCCTTGCTACCGTTTGGGAAGCTTCACCTCGCCTCACAAATGATTCTCACATGAAAATTCGATCCATTAAATTATTCACTGTTAAATCATGTGGCACCCATACATGTGATGATGAATGATTAGTTCCTTAGCGATGTCATGGTTATGTTATGTGACGGTTTTGCTCAATTTTTCTCAAAAATTGATTGACTTTTTCAGTTAGTGGACGACGAGAGTTAAGGCCTAATCACAATGTACTTAGAGAAACTTAAGAACTTATGAAAAATATATCGAAAGTTTCTTAAAGTGTTCGTTGACTTCATAAAACTTAACAACCAGTTATAATGTACTTCTGTAACTTCTCC
>JANTOP010050554.1:0-23944 GCA_027564815.1 Symmerus nobilis | reverse complement strand
CTCAATTGGCGCCTCTGCTATTAATTTCTTCCTCACCCAACGTACTCTCCATATTTGACCCCAGCAACCATTACTACTTCCCAAATTTAAAGAGGTGGCTCAAATGAAGAAGTCGAAATTGAAATTGATGATCCAATCATAATTTAATTTCTATTATATAATTTAATTTCGATTAAATTATTGTAGACAATTAGTAGTCTACGATTATAGAAAGATTCTAAATTAGACTAGGCAACTAATTCACCAATTATCTGGGTAGATGATAGTGGAAGACACTGTTAAAATCGAGAAAACATGAAGCTCTATTCTACTTGGCTGATTGTGAATTATCTTGTTGGTATTTAGGAACGAAATGCGCTTAAACTGTTCGTTGGTCTTGCACCACTTGAAAGTAGCAGAAGGTGAGGTCTTAAGAGCTGTACTCAACCTATAGAGATGTACCAAAAACAGCTGCCCAAGATTTACAACTCTGAAATACACTCTAAACAGCCATCTGTAATTTAGGTAAGGAGTAAGGACATAATATACAACAGAACAGCGTCTGCAAATCCTCTCCATTAGCAAGGCAGAAGTGTATATACTGGATGGAGCATACGCCACAAACAGATTGGTATTGGAATTCTCTTTTTGTGTTGAAAAGAAAAGTCAATTTTAATTAATTACAAAATAGTAAATATATTTTTTTAATGGCCAAATGTATAAAGAAATGCACCGTACGTTGTGTCCGTTATTTAAGAGTGTACGACCGAAACGTAAAGCGAAGTCTACATATTTTAACTTAAGAATTAAAATTAAAATTAAAACTATAATTGTTTCTTATAAAATATCTCGAATTATTTACATTCCCCGTCCAACCGTTCGTTACGATAAAACAGGAAATCGATTAACGGCGGTAATTGTTACCACTTCAGGCATATCTCGAACCCCATTAATTTCCGTTTTAACAATATCGATTCGATCGATCTCATCGTGCGTCCGAAACAAATGGGTCTCATACCGCTTCCGATTATGAAATTTACTGGGACAGAATTGGCATAAAATCGGTGCCTGGATCGGTACCGTTGTATGGCATTTTTTCCGATGCCAAACCATTTTTAATTTCGAATCACACCGGAAATCGCATTCCGTACAACGAATCTCTTCGGGTGTATGTTTATTTTTCATATGGCTACGTAACGCTCGTACCGAAGACATCATTTTACCGCATTCGGTGCACGGGACGGGTTCCGGTTTTTTATTTACATGCCTCTTTATGTGTTTGTGAACCGCATCCCGATTCCGGTTAACATTCTCGTCACATAATTCGCATGACATCGGTTCGGGGAATCGACGATCCGATGCGTCCATATGGACACCGATGTGTAGCCGGAGATAGGCACTGTGTGTGTAACCGACACCACAAAAATCACACATATGCGGATAGATGCCGTTGTGCATTTGAGCGATGTGAACTTTTAAGTTACCTCTCATCTTAAATCGATTCCCGCATATGTGACAAGCGTACGGACGATCATCCGAATGGACCATTTGATGACTTTTCCAATGGCGATGGGCACCGAACAATTTCCCGCACGTCGTACATTTATATTTCTTGATATTCAAATGGATAACGTTATGATGAGCTTCCAACATCTGTTTCGTTTTGTACGACGCATCACATTCGGCACATTTAAACGGACGCTCATCGGTATGAGAGATTTTATGTTTCTCCAATCGATGGTTGCTTACGAACTCCTTACCGCACACCTCACACATAAACAAAGTTTTCTTGTACTCGTCCAGTGACATACAGTACCGAACGTGTCGAACTAAATGCTTCACATTTCTACCGGGCTTCCGGCATCGGGGACAATCCGAATGGGTTAGATAATGGATTTTTAAATATTTCCGCAACCCATACAGTTTATGACAAATCTTACATTCGTAACCGCTTCCCTTTTTCCGTCGTCCGCGACCTTTAATTTTAGCGCCACGTCTCGGTAAATCATCAAAATCACTATCGGCCGATGAGAGGTCATCGTTACTCGTATAATTTCGTTCCTCTGAATCGTCATCGATGATTACCAGTTGCCGATCAATGTCATCCAGGTCGGATGTGTCTTGTTTAATTTCCGGTTCGTTCGGTGCATCTAAATGGGCGACATTCGAAACGATTACCGACGATTCGATGTAAGGCTGCGGTTGGTAAGGTTTATATTCTTGATCAGCTCCCATATTATCTTCGATTACTGAATAATTGTATGGTAATTGGCCGTCGGTTTCGGTTGTTGGATGCAACATTCTCGGTACCGAGATTAGCGTTAACGGCGTTGGATAATTTGTTTCGTATATTTCCATGGTCGTTTTGAGTAACCACCAACCTGGAAGATAATCTTTCGTCGATTTTCTATTATTAATTCAATTAATGTCTTTAATTAATTCAAATTCAATTAAAATTACCTGGTTTTTTCTCTGTTTTCTGATTTATTTTAGTAGAAAATTAAATAAATAAATTCGACAAGAAAAGCGGGGAAGTTCGATGTACATAATTTGACAGTTTATTGGATGAATAATTCCGACCCAGCGAAAAAAAAATGATTGAAGGTTTTAAATCTGAACATTTCATGAAATCTTTCACATCAAATATTTGAGTAGCCCAGTTGCAAATCCCGACATCTGCCAAAAAATTAAAAATTGAGTTTTTTGTATCACTGGATTCAGATCGTCATTTCCTACTAGCTAGCTATGTGTGAGGGTCCTAAACCACCTAAAAATAGTTTAAAAGCTACATTAAAAAGCCTATACGGTTTCATAACCAGACAAATCTAAATTTGAGTCGGTTACAAAACCAGACATAAACACGAACGATTGCAAAACCTGATATTGTTAGTTGGAATAGTGTAAACAGAATGGCCGCCTCATAAAATGCGGTATCAAAGCCAGCTATTTTTTCAACTTTTCAATGTTGTTCAGAATTTTTTACATTTTATTATTATAATTTGAAATTATTTTTGTTGTTACGGTTGTCTAACCTGACTATTGTTACACTGTCAGAGTCAGCTTTTTTTATCAACCGCCTGAGTAACTATTTATGAAATTCAAGGCACATTTTGGTGGAATTAATTTGGAATTCACGAAATTCAGAATTAATGATACAAATTTTCAATGCCTCTCCTTCCTAACGGAAAAACCAAATGATGTAGAAAATATCTGAACTGCCTGAGGAATCAATTCATTTAAAGAAAAATTTTCATAAAAATCAACCAATTTCGGTTTTATAAGGAGAAATGAGGAATAATGTTGTTTCTAATTAAACTTATCTTGACACTTCCATAGAAAATCCGATGCAGTGAAAAATTTTATTCCGGGATCAGATTAATTAAGGGAAATTAAACATTAGGGTTAAATGAAGAATATGTAGAAGAAACCCTTTTAAAAAGTTAACCCCCAGATTTTAGGGGTTGATTTATAGGGGATCGATATAAAATAAAATGAATAGAAAAATTGGAATTAATTGATGCTTTATACAGGAAAATAGTTATAATTTCCCGCAAATTTTAAATTCGGAAATTTCAATAGGGATTCAAATAGGGCATGACCTGGGTGATTTATCAATACCTTAAAATCAGGACGTCCCTTCCCAACTTATATGTTTAAAATTCCGTTCAAAATTGCCTTGGAAAAATTTAAATAAAATCAAAAGTTTTTTTTTCGAAATTTTGACAAGAATTGTTGAGATACATTTTTTTTCAAACAATCTGATGATAACAAATTATTTCTGTAACTTTGTATTTCTGAAATTCTGAAATTATGTAACTTTGGGGTGGAATGGACTTCCAGGGAAGAGAAGATGTTTTATAAAGAAGTGTTCTCCCAACAAGAAAATAGTACTTCACTTAACAATGGTGAAGGTGATGAAGAGCAATTTGAATTGTTAGATGACGTAGAAGAGGTTGTTAATTAAGTTGCAAATTATAAAAATCTCTGGTTTTGCATCCGATTTCAAGTTTAAAATTAGCTGACCGCACAGTTGCAAAACCAGACACAATGAGTAGTTACGGTTGCAAAACCAGACAAATTGAAACTTCAAATTAAAATATAAAACGACCCATTTATCATAGATTATATACATTTTGCAAGTTAAATAAGACATATTTTTACTCATTTTTAAAAAAAATTCCGATGTTCTATGATTAATAGTTTGTTAACTATGAGTTTTTACCATTTTCCCAAAATTCACTTAACATCGAGATGTCGGGTTTTACAACTGGGCTACTCATTTGATCTTTGATGAATATACGCATCGAATGGACGAGCAAGCTTAGACTGGTGTCCATTGGGTGCGTATTTATCCGACTAACCAGTCGTCCATATACGGACGACTACAGTCCCATGAATCTGAACCGACTGTAGGTTGTCCATTACAAGCGACTAATTAATTTTTTCTTACCTTATCGTTGCATTTTGAGTCAGATATTTTGTTGTGAACTCTGGGGATGGCAGAGGGAGTTTACGCAGTTTGGTGGGACTGCGTCTCAGCGGTTTGCTTAAGTGTAGGGTTACTGGTGGTTATTCAGGAACTACTCTTTTATAATGGGAGTGTAATTATTTGGAGTAAAAGAATAGCCTCTTGAATAATGAATATACCCTTTTGAAATTAAAATATTTCTTTTGTAAAGATTTAACTTTATTTCAGGTTTAATTTTTGAAATCAAATTCTAAGTCATTTATTAAAAATTAAATTTGGTTTCTTTTTTATTTTTCAAATAAAATAATTATTCGCTTATCCGTTTATCAAGATTTAAAATGATTTCCCTTTTTGAAAATCTAATCAACAATTAAAATTATTTCCTCTTAAATATTCAATTTGGTTTCAGGTTTTATAGTTTTCAAATAAAATAGTTGTTCACCTTATTATTTTATTATTTTTGTGCTAAATGATAAATTAAGTTTCATTTTTTTTTTGAATAACATAATTATTCACTAGCCCATCATTTATCAAAAATTAGAATTATTTCCCCTTTTTAAAAATTCAATAAACAATTAAAATTATTTCCTTTTAAGTTTTCAATTTTTATTTCAGGTTTGAATTTTATCCGAAGCTCGATTTTTTATTTCAACGGAACGATCAACGGCGCGAGTTTTATTTTTTATTTTTAATATCAATTGACTAACTCGTTTTGCCGAAAAATAATCAAATTTATTTGGCCCTTATTGCTTATTCAGCAATTGGACTTTGCTCTGTCCAAGTGGGGCTGATAAATTTTGGAACAGTTGTGTAAAATTTGGAATGGGAAAACTGGGTGTGATTAAGAATTTGGGTGAATAGCAAATTAGAGCGATGATTTATTGGCTATTTCCCAATTCTTATCGATATTATTAGTGAAGGAAAATTTGTTTCGCTAAAAAAAATATATGATATATAATATTTTCTTATTATCTATATTCGTACGTTATTTAAATTATTTTAAATTATGGTAATGAGGGGGGAGTAAAAACAACTGAATAAAAATTGTAATAATTGAAAGATATATAGATCGATACGTATTTATAACATTCCATTTCTGCATATCTTTCATTTATTGGAAAGGGATAACAATTATGTACACCGGGCGGTCGATGATCTTTTATCGGTTACAATCATGTTGCATACAATATATTTTCGCCATATTATTGTACGTATAAATCATTTATGACGTACACACATCGCGACCAACAGATAATCCATTCTGTTCGGCCTTGCAATGATTGTGCATATCGTCATAAAAATGCATGCAGTTATTTCGTGTACGAAATATTTCGCACCGAATTAAAACACTAAATTGTATTATAAATAGGTAGTTTCATTAGTTATGTAATATATAGATTCGTAGTGTCAAATAGATATAGACGAAAATGTAGAAAAACCGTCGAAATCTTTGCCCTGGTGTTAATATTCAACCCCTACTGTTGATGTTTTCATCAGTTTTTGATGTGAATGCCCTCCAAAACCGAAGATCATTTTCATCGGAATCCCTACATTTGTTTTCGATGACGTAAGGTCACCATAATAATTTCTGTACCATAGCTTCTGTATTCGCACATTTAAATTAATTGATTTCCAAATTACCAATCGCCAAGCCACTAACATCAATTAATGCAACACCATTTAAAGTTTAATTTTAAAGAATGTGAATATTCTCGTATAATTAATATGATAGTCGGCTCCTCATCTAAAATATGGACCAACTGTACATTTTAATTGTTTACAATTTCTTGAAATATGTCCTAAGCCAAGAAGTTAAAACACGGTAATTCATTGTGATTTATTGTAAATTTAGATAAATTATTATTCGAAGCGAAAATTGACGAATCATTCCTTTTCCGAGTCAAAGCTCGTCCTTCAAACTTTCATATCTTAAGTTCCTGAATAGTAGTAGCTCTATAAAATACGGAATACAGCTACACTAATATCACATAATCCACATATAATAAAACTAATTACGTCTATTTCATCGACGTCTGCATCTCCCGCAATTGACTGCATTAAAATTACATAATGAAATGTTTTGTCTGGTCTAGATCTTCGATGAGCAAGTAATTGATATACATCGTATATTGTATATTGTATGAACCCGACCAAATTCCTCCAATATTTCTCATTTAATTCAATACGTAACCTTCATTGTATTTGAAAACATATTAGCTGTACCATCCAAAAGTAGTTCAGCGCATAAAAAATTATATTGTGCACTACATTGTACCCGGACAAAAAACCAAATCGACCTAATGCATCAATGGTTTATTTCCTTAATTGGTAATATTTTGGAGAAATATTCAAAAATAATTCAAATATATTTTTATTTTGTGTATTTTACGGGATTCGAAATATAACATTTTTGTTTTATTTTTTATGTACATTTTTTTTTAAATATTTCAAGCAAACATTTTCCAGCAAGACTTTGGACTAAATCTGGCGCTTAGTTAATTCCTAAAAAAGCAAGCAATTGAAATATTAAAGTTGCAAGAATTGTCAAAATACTTGAAATTAAAATATGTTATCGTGAACTGGCGTACGTCCTTACGTAAATTGTAACAAAGATAACGAGAAGTTCTGTCATGCCGGAAAATCTGCATGAACGGTGAATTATTTCATTCATCGGCCCGTCATGACGATATTTAATTTCTAATTTTTTAAGTAGCATTCCATTAGTAATTTAATGACCTACAATTAAATGTAATTCCACATGTGAATATATGCATTTAAATGTAGGTATATGTTGCAGTCATTATTGCATTATATTGTGGTGATCGCATATTTAATATGGGTCAACACCAAGTCAACACAAATAATGTAATGATGTATGGTTATTAATCGAATGTTGGTGAGTGTTTTGAATATTTTTATTGCATAATTTGTACAACAATTATTTCATTAACAAGCGTTTCTGGTTTTAATTGTTTTCCTGGTTGAAGAAACCCCCCAAAAAAATTAAAATTTAGAAGAGAATTATCCGTCGAGTATCGCGAGTTCAGTAAAAATTTAGCCTCTCAGCTAGAGTATTTTATGATAGATTTTTGTGCGCATAAGGTTAATCGGGAAGAAGAAAAATATCTAGGTTGAAAAGCGCGAATAATAAAAAAACCTGAGAAGGTTTCTTAAAAAAAGTAGTGCATCAGCGTATGCAAATAGTATTTTTGTTTGTAAATTGTTAAATTAAATAGTTTGAGTTTTTTTTTGTTTCAATAAAATAACTGTTGAATATTTGTAACAAATTGATAATCAGTTGTAACTTAAAATAAATGGTAAAACCATTTAAATTACTTTAAATAAAGAATTAAAATTGTGAAATTGATAAATCATTGTCATTTATATATAAAGAATAAAATAAAGCATTTTTTCTAAAATTCATTATCAAACTGGGAATATTTATTGCAATTTAAAGGTATTTTCATTTTAAAATTAGTTTAATTCATTAGTTTAGGGTAAATCAGGAAAAATAAGCAAAAATATTTACAACATTTTAAGCGTCTAGAGGAAGTTGTCCAAAAGAGATTGACACACCTCAACATTGAATTGGTACTAAGGTAATGCAAATCACTCTGTTCAATAATTCAAATAATACCAAGAGTATAATTTAGGATGTCGGAAAAGGTAAGTAAAAACAGTTGCTTTATTAAATTATTTTCAGATCACATTTGGGAAATTAATTTGTGCTATTATTTTTCCGAATTCAGGTTGAATTTTTAAAATTAAAAAATCATTGGTGTTTCAATAACTGAATTAATTCGAATATCATAATTTAAAGGTTGCCTAAAATTAAATAAGTAAGTCATCTTTGTTTCAATAAGTAAATTGAAATAGTTTGTTTTATAGAATTATTCCTCTGAATTCAGAATGAAACTGGGAAATAAAAAGAAAACAATTCGTTCGTTAATTAATTCGGAGATAATATAAAATTCGGATTGTGGGAATAAAAGCATTTGTTCTGTAGAACCTATTTTAGGGTTTTCAAGTAATCCTGCGAAACCTTAACCTTCCAAAGTATTTGTTAAGCCACACGGGGACGACAGTTCCGCAATTATTAATTCAAAGTACAACAAGGGATAATGAGGCTAAAAAGCAAGAAATAAATCGATTTCTATGAAAATTAAACGATAAGATAAAGAAACGTGTCTGTTCGATACGAGTGTTCCACGTTATTACTCCAATAAAGATTTTCTATTTGAGATTCCCGAAACAGCAATTCCGTCTTTGAACATCGAGCGATAATTACCTATAAACGAATTCTGTCTATTAATTTAATAATTAAGTTTTAGTATTGAATTATATTTTTTGTGTTATTTAATATATCCATATTCAACCCTTCGCAGCAGCACAACAATAGCTATAATAAAAAAGGAACTTCTTGCCGATCGCTGTTTAGACAACCATTGAATTTTACAAAGCCAAGAAAATTAAAATAGTTCCGTTGACATCTGACAAGGGTGGACGACCTTCAAAGTCGTTTTATTAGTAAAGTAAAGTATAAACACAGTCTGATAACGACCCGATATGCAATACAAAATATTTTGTATATTCTCTTGGATAACAGCCGGCTGAGGCGCAGTCTTGTAAGAATCCATGTTCCCAAAATAACATAATACGGGACCTGAGGAAAGAGAGTACTAACAGGAATGGTTGATTTCACGAAAAATCGTGTCTATTTCTCAGTAAATTATCTCAAATTATCATTCAACTATGGTCCTTTCCCCTTGCCGCTATTCTATACTATTAAATTAATTTGTTGTTGTTTTCCAATTACTTTTCTATCATTTGAATATAGAAGCCGGACACGTTTGAAGAGGATTTAGTTACATATAAAATTACGTGTTATTTTTATCGCTCTCACGTTATTGCCATTCCTGTTACTGCTATTCTCAGTACGTGACAAAATAGGGGTGGAATTCTCTAACTATGAACGATCAAAATCAATCGTTCAAAATTTTTTACCATCGCTTTTCATATTAACTAAGATCGACTTGTCGTTCATTTGACAATTACTTCGATCAATTCTATTGACCATACATTTGTTTTCGAAGAGAAATTAAATGTTTTTTGTTGTTATGAAGAAAAAATATAGTAAATTTATTCAAATGTAAGCGTAAAGTGCCAGATATTAGGAGGTGTTGTTTATATTATTTACAAGTTTTCAAAATTATACCATTTTATTCGATGAGATTAGGTAGTGACTCTCAATTTTTTGATCGAATCGTTCGGATTATTATTGCTTTTAACGCATTGTAACGCAAATTTTGGCAATGTCAGAATATGTCGGAATGAACAGAGATAAAAGACGAATAGGATTCTGGCATTTTTTGTTCATCATTTGACAGTTCGCTGATTTTTAGTAATTTTTTTGTAAAATCGCGGTAATGAAAACTTTAATCTGAAAAATTATAAATTTCTATACTTCAAATTAAGAATTAATTAAAATTTTAACTCACAACGATTTGAGATGGCGGCCCGCAGGTATTTAATTTAAAATATTGCCGAAAATCCAATCAAATACCCCAGCTTTCCTTCGATTTTAGCAACAGAAAATCCTGGACTCGGACCGAAGTGAAAGCCTTTTTAGCCTGTTACATCGCCAGGAAGAACGAATTCACCCATAGCCGGAAGAAAATATACGCATACGGTAACGTACTACGAGACCTTTTGGAGAAAAATGCAATCGTAAGCCGATTTTAAATTAAAATTATTAAAAACTGATTTTCTAAAAATATAATTAAGACTCCAGATACGACCGTTACCCATTTGGCAACTAAAATGAAGACTCTCATTAAAACGTACCGTGGTGAAACCTGTGACGGTCTGTTTCCAAGGAACGCAAAACCGTCATTTCAATTTATGGCTGAACTGGATGAAATATTCAAGAATAGACCAATTCTGTCAATTACCCCGAAAATTAAGCGCGTTGAATCAAGTAAAAAAAGAACTGATAAACCATCAATTTCATCACAGAATTCTACTCCAGCCCCACCTACATCCTATCCAAATTTAGCAGGTCTTTGCGGATATTGTAGAGTTTGTTGTTTACAATTCAATCACAATACACCGAAACATTCGTTATTCAATGATAACGATAAAAATAATCGAACAAATATTGGAGATATGTTTGTTGAATATTTATTTAAAGAGGTACGTGTTTAAGAGTAGGTATAGTTGACAGTTGTTTCCATTAACCGCTCAATTTAATATTTCCTTTTTTCAGTTGGAACCGAATAATGGATTTTTCGATCATTTATGTTCCGAATGTTCAACGAAATTAAAGGATTTCCATACATTTCGATGTCAAGCAATCGACGCGAGTCAGAAAATGAATGAATTACGAGATAAAGTTAATCAATACCCCGACCCGTTGTCCAGCATCATAAAAATTGAAGATGAAGAGGAGTTTGATGATGAACAACTAACTGACACTACAGAATTCATTAACAATATTGATTCATCGTTTAATTTCGTTAAGGTTGAATCCGTTCAGGAGGATTTCGGTTTAGAAAATGATATTGCGAAAGATACAACTGTCCCTCCCAATGTGTCTGAGGCCGAACCATCCAAAACGGAGTCCATAACACAGTTAAATTTGTTCAAATGCAATTCATGTAACAAACACTACAAAGTGTATAGAGATTTCTACAGTCATAAGTAAAGATTTATTTAATTTTAAGAATTCCAAGTACTAATTTCTTATTTATTTAGCCGGAAAGTACATTCAAAATGTGAAATATGTAATAAACAATTAAACGGGCCACATGTTTTAAAAATACATATGGACAGAGTTCACGGAGAACTACAGTAAGTTTTGGTAATAGGAATTTAATTGAATTAAAAAATATCTTAATAATTAGATGTCGGTATTGTGGTGAAACATATTTCACTGCTTTATCATTGGGTCGTCATGAGGCTCGGCATAGTAACGGTTTGCTTAACCACATACCTTTTCTACGTCATAAACAAGTCGAAAAGAAGTCCGAATGTAAGATATGTCGAAGAAAATTACTGGGGCCAGCTAGTTTAAAAGTACACATGGACCGAATCCATAAGGAACTTATGTAAGTTGGTAAACAGATTGATACCACTGATTATGTATTCAATTATTAATTCAGATGTCGACATTGTGGTGAAAAGTTGTACACAATCGCTGCATTAAATCGACATGAAGCTCGGCATTCCGGTGAACGACCATTCGCATGCCATCTATGCGAGAAATGTTTTGCGACCGCAGATTCGCTACGAGTCCATCACCAAGGCCACTTAAATAATCGACGATACGTTTGTGAAATTTGTGGTTTGAAATTTCGTAATAAAAGCCATGTCGAAGGCCATTTGGAATCGCATCATCCCAGCAAATATGAATGTGAATTTTGTGATCGAAAATTTAAACGTAAACGTTCGCAACGAATACATCGTGAAAAAATCCATTTAAACATCAATTTGATGCAATGTTCGTTGTGTGACAGATTGGTGCATATGCTTAAGAGAAGCGATCACATTTTGTATCATAAGAGAAAAGGGGAGGATGCTGTAATGCAACGCGTGCACAATCCGATAAATTTATAATAATGAGTAGTAAATCGGTTCTTATATTATAAATGAGTATCATAAATGAGAACTGGCAGTAAAAATTAAATTTTTAGTATAATTCGGGTACGGGGGTATCCCTTACACTCACGCAACAATCCCTGATATTTAAGATATCAACAATAATCCTTATCACAGATTTAAATTTAAATCTGTTTGCCATAATTTACCTTCCTATTTTATGATAAAGAAATAGTTTGCCACAAATCCGTTCTAACCATAGCATTTCTAAAAATCACTAATATAATAGAAATAATAAAATAAACACAGTACAACAAAGAAAAATCTAATTGCGGCAAAATTAAAACAAATAAAATTCAAATCAACAACCTAAAAGTGACAAGTGCACAATTAAATCAAAAATCAGAAACCATAAAATCAAAAAGTAACCTTCGTTACCCTAGAGTCAAAATAAGGGAACAACCACCCTACTAAAGTCAATCCACGCAAAGTTAGATAACATAACCTCACCTGCTAAACATGCGGTTTAGTATGCCGTACGTGAGGATATGTGATTCTCAAACTAAAGTAGCTATTATGCTAAAAAATAATACAACTAAAAAATCAAACATATTTGAGCCAACAAAACATAATCAACGAACTTCAATTTCGGCTCGTAAGAAATCCCGAATCATCCAATCATAAAATTCAAAAAATGTGTTAGCTGATTTAAAAATAGAGAGAGGCCAGAAGAAACAGCAATAAAGCGGGTACTAAAATTAGCACCTGTGTTAGAACTGTTAGCAAGTGACACACGATTGGCAACTTTAGCACAATTATATGGAAAGTTATAGTACGACTATCATGGGACGAATTAATTAAATTTTGAGAAAAACATTTCTTTGATTCAATATTAAATTAAATAACAGATGTATGGGAGACAGACTACGATCGAAATCTCCTCATTACGATATTTCAATGAGATTTTATGCCGAAATCTCCTCAAATCGTATGATTTCAACTAGATTTGAAATCTCATTTTTTGGAAGATTTCGTGAAATCTGGTACAAAAACATCTATTTCTAAATAGTTGAACTATTATTCATAAATAAAGTCGATATATTGAGAATCTCTGGTTGAATTGTAATATATACAATTAATTGTGTGTTATAGTTAAAAAAAACATTTATTTTCAATGGCAAATAAGCGAAAATATCGTAGGTATATCAATTGGCCTGAGGCCGAAGAAGAAATCCTTATTGAAAATTGGGCTGAAAAGATCATAAGTGAGAGGGGTTAGAAAAAATCTCTTCAATCGTTTTCGCATAATTTTCTTCAACAGATAAATATTGGGCAAGTAAATTTTGCAGCAGTACATAATTTGAAGAATCTATTGTTAACATAAAAATATTGAAATATTTATTTTCAGATTGTGTAAAATGACAGATTGAAATCTCATCGAAATCCGATAAAACAATTTGTCACCATATGGATTTCACTGAAATCTAGTCACGAAATCTACTAGATATCAATCGTAGACGACTACATTCATACTACGACTAGATTGACGTAATCGACAATAAATTCTTAGATGATCAAATGGACAAAATAATTATTGTAATTGATTCCTTCTGTATTTAAAACATAATTCATTTATTACTTTATATTTTGCTCAAGAAGTTTTTTTTCCTGTGGGCTGGATTTTCTTGCGTTGCGCTTGCATAAACATGCAGTAACATGTTGCTTTTAAAATATCGATTTCTTGGAAAGTGGGGGACTATTCGGCCGACTAAGCGTGTGGCATTTTTTATTCCAGAGTTCTTTTATGGGCACCGCAACTATCAATTTAATTGACGGCAATATTTTCGTCAAATTTGATTGCCATCTGGGCTGGGCAATTCGTCTGGGCCACAAATATATGTTATTTTTACTGATTTTAGTAAAGCATTTGATAGGGTTTCTTACTAACATTCTTAAAAAAAACTCTACTGGTATGGGATCCACTCTTCGCTACTGGCTTGGATTAGTACATATCTAATAAGCACGCAGTCAAATAGTCAAATTAAAAACTGTCCTTACTTTTCATAAATTATGCCCCTAACTTATGTCGAATTCAATTGGACTTCACTGGTGCACACCTTTCACTAATGTGTTCATATTTAGCATTAGATAGAAAGAGATGCACATAGAAAATCGAATCCAATCCAATTCGACATTAAGTGCCCTAAATGTCTACTCTACGTGGATGATATGAAAATTTCGAAGTGTAAGTTCATTGGTTTTCACCGAAGACAATCTCCGCTGCCTTCTGATTATTTTCTTAATGGAGTTAAACTTGACCGTGTCTATTCCATCAGAGATTGATGGATCTGGTTTGTTACCAAGTTATAATTTATACAACATGTAGAATATAGTCTTAAAGGCCTACTCTATGCTTGGATTTCTTATGAGATGCACCAGAGAATTCAATGACCCACACGTCCTTAAAAGTATTTATATTGCTCTCATTCGTTCTATAATTGACTCGTTTAATTTATCTGAAGTACTTTCACGACTACCACAAGGACTTAATCAAGAACAGAACCAGGATTCTATGAATGACACTTTGATCAGCGTTATTTACAATTAACACGGCCAAAAGTTAACTGTTAAAAAAGCTAGAAAAAAATGGAATATTTTGCCTGGAAAGAGCATTTCAATTGAAGATTTAGAAGCTGGTTTGAATGAACCCGGACGGATTAATGTTGCTAATGCGCCATCTGAGGTGATTACTGAACCATCTCGTCCACAAACAACCATAAAACAGAATAATGAACGACCACTAATCAAGCGTCGAGGATCATGCGAATGCATTCGTCCGTCGATCATAGAATCGGAAGATGAAGAACCATTCCATCCGATTCGGACTAAATGTGTCCCGTTTTCATTCTTTACTGTTCTGTAAACTTTTTTAATAATAAAATCTATAGATTTTTCTAAAAATCCATTTTATTGTATTTTTACCAAAGGTGCGCTTTACACCTCAATGTGCGTGCGGTCAACGTTTCCATAAGGTGTGCAGAATATTATGACACGTTAACAAAATGTTACAGCCGGAAAAATATAAAGACGCACAAAGTCGCTTTGATATTTAAATAAAAGTACAAAAATTAAATATTTCGGAAAAGTTGAAATCTATATGAGAAAAATCAAAAATTCGTAAAAGCTCGCCCCGAAAAATTTTAATATCGAATCTTAGGACATTTTATCCGGATTTCTCGACAATATTTAACTTTATTCTGATCGAAAAAAATGTAATATTGCAGATAGTTTATAAATTAGTTGAGGGAAAATACAAAAATATTAAAACTGAACTTTTCGTACAAAAGCTCTGCAAAAACTTAAAAACTCCCAGAAAGCTTTACTTTCCAAACCTTACTGTTTACGTTTAAAAATCTATTTTCTATCCAAATAACGATCCTTTAACAAAATTTCAAATTTTCACCAAAAAAGCATCAAAAATCTCGAAAGCTCATTGAAAGCTTGAAATTAAAATGTCTTTTTATATAATTTGGAATAAAATTTTTATCCGATTCACTAAATTTAAATGAAGAACGAAATTTGCACAGAAAGCTCATCCAAATTATTAAAAACGCAACGAAAGCTCTAAATTTGGAACTATATTTTTCTCGTGTAAAAATATATTTTCTATCCAGATAACAGTTCTTTAACGAAATTCCAAACATCTTCGACGCTCATTGAAAGCTTAAAATTTTAATGTAATTTTACATAATTTTGAAATCGAATTTTTATTCGATTCATTGATTAGATTTGGGTTAAAAGCTTTCTAAGCCCATATCGAACTCAATTTATTACGTTTTAAAATCTACTTTCTACCCAGATATCGATCCTTTCACGAAATTTCAAATTTTCTCAAAAAAAATGCTTCAAAAATTCCGAAAGCTCATTGAAAGCATGCAAAATATGAGACCTATTGATGATTTTTTCAAGGGCAAGCAATACTATGGTTACGATTTTGTTGATATTTTAGGTGTGCTCTGCGTCTTGGGCGCATTAGACTGCACTGCCCTCAATTGACGGTGTTATTAAATTAAACTGGATCTACACATACAACTTTTCTTGGGCCAATATTAGTCGAACGACGGTGACTATCAGAATTAATTAATAGCGGCTAATTGAGATGGCTACATGCTCTGGGACTCTACTTTAAATTGAACAAACAACGCACTTGGTAGTAAATATACTGTTCAACAAATAGCCCGTTTTTCCCTATGCGATTTTACTCCATAATCCCTACAGAACTGGATTAGCGCCATAAAGCAAATAGACGACCTCAACCAGAGTTTTCGTTGAATGTCTCGAAATCGTCTATGCAACAGCACCTGGAAAAAACAATACTAGGACTATAAGGACTAGGCAACCAGAAATTCCAATATTAATTAGAGCGACTTATACATAAATTATCTTTCTATATTCATTCCAGAATAATGTTGTTTAAAAAATAATTTCTCATTTAAGATTTATCGATGGCTGGAACAGGTACGCGTTGCATTATCGCCTCCTCTCCTTTTCTCTTATGATACGCAACATGTATATGTTTCCTACGGATATGCTCAACTTTTCCGCACAACGAACAGGTGACCAAATTCACATGCAAATGACATTTATCCTGATGAATTCGATGCGAAATGGTATGTTGAAATGTTTTACAACAAAATACGCATTTATATTTCTCGGAACTGTGCGATTGTAAGTGTTTCGATATATGACTTTTATTGCGAAATTTCTTACCGCAAATTTCACAAATGTACCGTCGATAATTCGAATGGCCTTGATGGTGAATTTTTAGCGAGTATTCGGTCGGAAAACATTTCTCGCATAGATGGCATACGAACGGTCGTTCAATAACTGAATGTCGAGCTTCGTGTCGATTTAATGCACCGATTGAGTACAGTTTTTCACCACAATGATCACAAATGAGCTCCTTATGAATGATGTCCATGTGTTGTTTTAGATTAGCTGAACCTCTTAATTTCTTATGACATATTTCACATTCGATCGGCGGTCCGTTACGCCTACTAAACCTAAATATTATACATTCAATTAATTTCTTAACATTATCGATTACCCAAACTTACTGTCCGACTCTGTGAACTGTGGCCATGTGTATTTTTAAAATATGGGGTCCACTTACTTGTTTAAGACATACTTTACAATGTGGATGTACGTGGTGGCTAAAAAGAGAATTGTTATTATTGAATGTCGTGCATGCAATTCAAAAATTAAACTATATTTTACTTATGATTGGTTAGATCTTTTAGTAATTCGAACTGATTGTCACATAAATTGCATGTGAACGTCTTTAATTCATCAATCACCTTCTGAGAAACTAATTCATCTTTGAGACCGTTATTATCGTCATTAACGGACGTATCTTCAAGCTTAACGAAACAAAAAGATGGACCGATATCCAATCCATCGTGTTTTATGAGTTCTGGGATTTTGTTTCCGTTGTTTTCTTGTGCGGAATTAAATGTATCCTCGTCATCTTCAATTTTGATGATACTAAACAACGGATCGCTCGTATCATTGTTCTTATCTTGTATTTCTGTTATTTTCTTACTAGCTACGTACGCTTGACATCGAAATGTATGGAAATCTATTAATTTCGATGTACATTCTGAACACAAATGATCAAAAAATCCATTATTTGGTTCCAACTGGAAAAGAGGAACGTTATAAATTGGTGGTTAATTGAAATCGATGATTACTGTACCTACTCTTAAACACCTACCTCTTTAAATAAATATTCAACGAACATTCGTCCAATATTTGTTAGATTATTTCCATTCTTTTCGAATAATGGATGTTTTGGTGTATTTCGGTTGAAGTGTAGACAACAAACTCTACAATATCCACAGGAATCTATTACTTTTGGGGACGATTTGATTCGGTGTGATGGAACCGTTGGTTTTGATTTTGATTGACCAGATTCAATTTCTGGGTTATGTGATACAGCTGGTGATGTTGGTGTTTCCTTACAAATTTCTTCCATTTCTGCTGTGTATTGAAATGAAGGTAAAGGTGCTGCAGACCTTCCACCTTTGTACGCTATCATGAGAGCTTTCATTTTGTTTTCTAATTGGGTAGTCGTCGTGCCTGGAGACTAAAATTTATTCCTTTGAAAAAATGTTTTATAAAAAATATAATTAAATTCGCATCACTTACGATGGCGTTTTTCTCCAAAAGGTCTCGTAACACGTTACCGTATGCGTATATTTTCTTCCGGCTCTGGGTGAATTCTTCCTTCCGGGCGATGTAACAGGATAAAAAGGCTCTCACTTCATCCGTTGTCCAAGATTTTCTCGCACTAAAAGATCGAATTGAATATTTGAATTTAACAAATGGTCGTTGGATCTTCACATTTTGTTCTTAAATCAAATTAAATTACTTGTGATCCTCCATTTGAACGGGAACGTTTTTAATTTCAAAAATTAATTAAAAATTGTTTACTTTTTAACATTTCTTTTCAAACTTCTTAGTTTAACGACCTAGACGCGAATGCATTCATATGGCTAATGCGAGACTAGTCATGTTAATGGACCTGCTCACTGTATTGGGCATGCATGTTGATGCGACGCTAGTCTTGCTTATGCATGCCGGTTATTGAACGGTGTATGGACACAGAATTCACATGTATGGGTAATTGAACTATTAAGAATAAACCTCAATTCTTGTCAAATTATATACGACGTGCCAGCGTCGTTCCGCAGATGAATAGAATTACAAAGTGCGCAACGCCCCTCTACATGTCACTTTTTTCCGCATCTACATTTTCGTTCATTATGTGACATGAGCATGACTATAGTCTCGCATCGCCCTTATAGAGTATGCTTTGACATGTTCCAAAAGTTTTGCGAATAGTGAGATAAAGAATATAACCGTTATGATTTCTTGTCAATCTGTATCGTAAATAATCTTTGTTCTTTTTATTTTTAAGCTTGATTAACACACCAATGATTGTACCAACGGAGGATAATTAGTGTTTTTAACTATTTCCATTGGGATATGACTGCAAAACCTACATGTAAAGTTTTATAGAAACGTTTCATTTTATATTGGTAACCTCCTTGAGAAAAAAATTTAAACGTGGCAGCTAATTTGATCACTTGCGGCACTGCGGTACTTGTAATTCGTTCTTTATCTCGTTCAGAACATATAAAATTATACAACACAACTGAATTACACAAGGAAATAACCAGACATATTAAGCTATTAGCTGTATAACTTAAAAATCGGAATTTGACACTAAATTTCAACACTTGTATATGCGCTGTAGCAAATCATTGACATACATGTCATTTTGAAGCTCTATTCATAAGCTGTTAAAATCAATCAACAGTGTTTGATTTGCTTGTCCGGATCATATTTTTTTCAATCATGGAAAATTTTGAAAATTGACAAAAAAAATACAGCATTTGCGGGAAGTTTGCTGCGTCACTTTTTTGCAAATAAAACTGCAGCCGAAAGTTGCTGATTGCTCGTGTAATTGTATGGCGAACATCCTCTTGCGAAAACACTGTGTTTCGAGTGGTTTCAACGCTTCAAAATTGGCGATTTTGACATAAAAAACAAAGAGCGGCCTGGACAGCCGAAAAAGTGTGAAGGTGAATATTTGGAAGCGTTACTCGATCAAGACTCGTGTCAATTACAAGAAGAGCTTGCGGAATTATTGGGCGTGACTCAAGCAGACATTTCCAAGCGCCTAAAGCATTAGGTATCATCCAAAAGCAAGGAAATTGGGTACCATACGAGTTGAAGCCGAAAGACGTGAAAAGGCGATTTTGCATATCTGAAATGCTGCTTGAGCGTCATAAAAAGAACTCGTTTTTGCATCTAATTGTTACTGGCGACGAAAAATGGATTCATTACGACAACCCGAAGCGCAACAAATCGTATGTGAAGCCCGGCCAACTAGCCGAATCGACACCGAAGAGGAGTATTCACACTGCCAAGATAATGCTCTGGTGGTACCAGAAGGGAGTTGTGTATTATGAGCTTCTAAAAACGGGTAAAACCATTACTGGAGAGCTTTACCGACAACAACTGATTCGTTTAAGAGAGCATTGAAGGAAAAACGGCCAGAATCGAGACATTGATTTTCCAACATGACAATGCTTGGCCACATGTTGATCAACCCGTTAAAAACTATTTATTTATAGTCTAGACTTGGCGCCTTCTGACTACCATTTGTTTCAGTCGATGCAGAATGCACTTTCCGGAATACGCTTCACTTCAGTCCAAGGTATCAAAAATTGGCTCGATTCGTTCTTTGATTCAAAAGATGACCGGTTTTTTTGGGATATCATCCACAAATTGCCAGAAAGATGGGGAAATGTTGTGACTTCCGATGGACAATATTTTGAATAAAAGAATTGTACAAGATTTTCTTCAATAAACACTCAAATGTCCTAAAAAAAATTCCGGGTTTTAGAGCTAATATATTTCACCTCTGATTCGACAGTTGAAAAATATTGGACTTATCCCGTATTTTTTAGGAATTTCTTTCATTTTCTTTGTTCTATATTAGAATCGAAGTAAAGAAGATAAGGGATCATTAAAATACCACCGATTATTGATCCCACAAAGCAACGGAAACCAATTTTTCATAAATAAATAAATAAATAACAACAATTTTTATTAATAAAAATTTCTTTAAATAAGATGCATTTCGGTTAATTAAACCATCCTCAGCAACATATTTCACGACTAACATTTATTTTCTAATCTGTAAAATTGTAAAAAAAAATCGTATTTTTTCTGAAATGTTGGAAATTACCTCTTTCCGTAATCTGAAATGTATTCGAAATTACGGATAAAAATCTGTGACAAGCCGTGTTCCGCTGATTCATCAGTTCCAAACTCTGAAATTAATATTGACGTTTACAAGTAAACTCCTGACCTATGGCCTTGGGAAAAATCTAAAACCCAAATAGAAAAAATTTTGCAAACCACTTTTTTCTTGTGAACGAAACGATTAAAACTCCTTGAATTAAAAGAATAAATTTTAAAGAAAACCAAAGAAATTGTCGGTCGTGTACGGGAATTTATAATTTCCTTGGAAAAGTTTTAATTTAATAGAAAACAAAACAATTTCTAATTAAAAAAACAAAAAAACTATTATGGAACGAATTAAATTGGATAAACGAAAGAATCCGAATCCGAGCATTATTATTTCCAATTCGAATCTTATTTTTCAAATCATGAATTTATCGCCCCAAAAATTCTAATTTGAAATTTATTAAGATTTGATTTGTTTCTTTCTCAATCGGGTGACTTTGTGCGTGAGCGTTTGTTGGTATTTGTATTTGTGCAATAATAAATTTAATTATATTACAAAACCAAAAATTCTATTTTCGGTTTAACGTAATTAATCCCACAAATCCCACATCCACTTGTTTTCATTTATTATTTACATTTCGTTGGTTTTTTTTTCTTTATCGCCGCCGATTTTCTCGTCGCCTTTTGACCTAATTAATGGGAAATTTTGTTGTTGTTTGCGGTTTCCTCTTTGAATTGAGAGATTTTCCAATTAGATAATTTCAATTTACATTTTTTTTTGTATCGGAAGGAAATTAATTAGAAAATCGTGCGTCTCCATTCACACACACTGGGGAACGAAGCAGAAGGATTATTATCAAATTTAAATCCTGACAAATACTCGGAAGCGAATAACAATGCGGGTCGTTGCAATGGTAAGTGGTGGTAAGGACAGCTGTTACAATATGATGCAGTGTGTGGCCGAAGGACATGAAATCGTGGCGCTAGCTAATCTACATCCAAAGGATCGAGGTAATGATCTTCAAATTCAATATTTCCGAAACCCCCTAACCCCACCATCGTTTTAGATGAATTGGACAGTTACATGTACCAAACGGTTGGCCATATGGGAATTGAAAAATTAGCCGAAGCGATGGCGTTGCCATTGTATCGTCGTGAAACGAATGGCCTATCAAAACAAACGGGCAGCAAGCAGTATGTTCCGACCGATGACGATGAGGTTGAGGATTTATTTAATTTGTTGAAATGGACCAAAGATGATTTAAATGTTGAGGCGGTGTCGGTCGGCGCTATACTGTCCGATTATCAACGGATTCGCGTTGAAAATGTGTAAGTGTACCGGGGGGTTTTTCTATAAAATTACATTTAAATTTCATTCTGGTATTCAGGGAACCGTTAATTTCGATATTTAATTTTTTACTTGAATATTTACAGATGTGCCCGTCTAAATTTGATATCACTAGCCTATTTATGGAGGAGAGATCAGACTGAATTGCTGCAGGAGATGATCGATTGTCAGGTGCACGCAATCATTATAAAAATTGCCGCCCTCGGGCTAGATCCACGGCATTTGGGCAAATCCATCAGGGAGATGCAACCGCATTTGGTGTTAATGCGTGATAAGTATGGTTTGAATGTATGCGGTGAGGGTGGTGAATATGAAACATTCACCCTTAATTGTCCGCTATTCAAACAACAAATTGTCGTGTAAGTTCGAATAGTTTTAAGTAAATCGCTAACGACGTAATGTTCGAATTCGAATTATTGGAATAACAAATATAAATCTAATTGCGTGATTGCCTCTTATCATTTGACGGGCCGTATTAATATTATGATAAGAGAAATAATGTGTTTATAAAGATAAACCCATTAACAGAATATTTTTTTCGATTGACATATTTATGTTAATTGTCCAATAAATGATTACAAACCAACCTCAATTTTATTCTAAAAATAATTAGTAGATTATGACTCTGCTTAAATTAAAAGCGATTATATCCATTGTTTCGATTCAGCCGGCTGTATATAGGACAGAGGCGCAAGCTGACGTCCTTAGAATCCTCTATTTACTTCATCGCCTTGTTGTCAACAGATTCATAAGGTGCACAGGGTTTTATGGCCCATTTACAAAATTTTACAGTCTTTATCTTGCGGTTGTTCATTACTCAGAAATTGCCTAACATTCTTGAGAAAAATGTCAAAGATAAGCATTTGGAAGCTAGTGTAGTAGACTTTTTAAAGATTAGAATTTTTGTAGTCCATTAGGAACGCGTCTGGACTCCTTCGTAGTAAATAAGAATTCAACTTCTTACGTATCGTAAGAAATATGAGAAAAATCTTTCGAATCTAACTGCCTTATATCAATTTTAAATCCTATAACTAACCAAAGGAGGTCTATTTTGTAATTATCGATTTTTAACAATACCATCGTCCCTTTTTATTTAAGACAATTTTTCAAAAATTAATCTAAGAACTTGAAATTTTGCCTCCGGCGTACATAAAATAAGCCTAGAAAATGATAGGTAATAAATTAGACATGCCGTTTCTAGAACATATATGGAAGGATTGGGACCTGCTACACAATAACTTCTGATACTTCGTCATATCTCGAGATAGAGTCCTGAAATTGGGCATACATTTACTCCAAAAACTCTTCCAAAATAAATTATAAATTTCAGTAGAAATATCCCAAAAAAATAATTTAATTGAAAAGAAATTGAAAAAGAGAATTCTCAATTCTTACGAGGAACGTAACTTTATCATCAATTTAAAAATGGAAAATGAATTTTCAGGGAAAAATTCTAGAAGTAAAAAATATGTAGAATAGATTTCTATTTAAAATAATATTTAGCATCCGGTCTTATTCCGGCTTCCGAATTAAAATTTGTAAATAAATTCGGGTCGAGTAAAACGACTAAAAACAGAAAACGGTGAATTTTATCATAAATTTCTTTTCAAAATAATTAATTTATCACCTTTGATTTTAATCAATAAATTAGAGAACCTGAGGTGGTCATACTTTGGTGGCCACCACTGTATACGAATAGCACCTCAATATTCAAATCTATTGTTTAATTAAAT
>JANTOP010050444.1:0-23946 GCA_027564815.1 Symmerus nobilis | reverse complement strand
ACTAGTGTTTATGCTTCATTTTCGATTTTTTACAGCAAAGTGTAAATGGGTGCCAATAGCTGGGCACCTTTTTTTTTTAATCGATATTCGAGACTTTTGCTAGATCGAGTGCCAAAGTCACATTTTTCAAAATTGTTAAGTTCCGTTTGGTATTTGGTTAGCTATTGAACTAAGCTTTCAAACGAAATCGAGAGCTCTGAGAAATTATGTTTCAAACGAAAGTTATGGCCTCAAGACCTTAGGGTGGCAATAAGTGGGCACTCTCCCTTACTTTATTAAATCTCACTGAACTACGTACTAAATATTCTAACTAACTAAAACTTTTACTAAATTTTCCAATATACCTAATTTTCGTACATTGTCTGGTACTAGAAAATGACCAGATAACTAATTCAGCAGTTGTATTCCACGCGATACATAATATCTCTGTTCAAGTCCTCTGTACTTATCTAATACATTTTGAATTTATAATGTCTAAATATGTAACTTTAAAAGTTTTTATTGGAACTGAGTTCCGAACTGTCTCAATTTAAGGACTATTATAGAATATTTTTTATGACTGATTTAGGGACTATTTTTACATATTTTAAATTACAAATGTATACCAACATTATTTCAGGTTGATTTTGGAGAAGTATTTATTCCTGCCAGCCTAGATGTTCCAAAGCCCCGGGTATTACCAGAATTCAAGCGTCTTGCTCACGGTCTACGATCCAGTAATATAAGTGTATTGGATGCACAAACATTTTACATACCAAATTTGCATTATGATGGTGCCGGACCTGACGCATACTTTTGGGTTGGTAATGGGCCCGAACCAAATATCATGGGTACAAAGGTAAAGCAATATATAAAATGACCTTTCCTCTAATAAGATCTTATGTAATATCTGTATATGAAAACAGGTTCCTAATGAAATGGGTTCATTGGAACCGTTACGAGGCTATCAAGGGGAAGATATCGAAATTCAATTGCCAGGTAATCTAACCGTATATGATATAGATTGGCTAGCTGTTTGGTGTGTTGAATATCGCCATAATTTTGGCCATGTGTACATTCCTAAAGATTTGGATGTACCGCCTGCGCTTGGACAAACAAAAATCACAGTAAGTAAATATTGTTTGAAGGAAGTCCTTATTATGCTATGTTACACAGTTTATGATTCGAGAATCATGAAAACCCACAAAACAAATATGTTATCTATTATACAGAGGCAACGGACTAATTTTAACAGAGAATTTTATGACATTACTTTAAGATATAACTTTAAGATAGATTTGAAGTCAGTTAATCCGATGACTCTGTTTATAATCAACAAAATGTTTAGGTATATTTTTATTAATAAAGTTTAACATTTTTTATTGATAAATTTCTTTCTAAAGCCTCCATGGTGGTACAATCCGGTACGTAGGTTTTTATTTAAAAATAAAACAAACAATTAATGATCAGAAATTAAATATAGAATGAAATGAAAATCAGAAATAGGATGCTTGCATTTGTTAAATATTCATCCCACACATAAATTTTCATTTTCCCTTTCTGTCAGTAAATTTCAATATCCATTTTTGTTAACTCGTTCATTGAGAATGGGTTTTTGTCTTCAAATATCTTCAATTTCTTATTCAACAAATATTTCCAGACAACTACCACCACACCAAAACCACAAATTACAAATTGTGTGGAGCTGTTGAGTGGAAAACTTCAAGTAAAATGGGTTATCATCGATGATTATGTACAAATTGAATTATCTGGGCGCATTAAAGAAAATCAATATATGGCTTTCGGATTATCGGGGGAACAAGGCCGATCCAGGATGCGTGGTGCCGATGTTACTGTTGCATTTTATGACACTTCGCAACGTATATTTCGGGCTGTTGATTATTACTTGTCAGATTACTCACAGTGTGATGGGAAAGTAGGTGCATGTCCCGATGAACGTATAGGCGGTAGAAATGATATAGAAGTTTGTGAGTATAAACTTTATCTTATCGTATATATAGGTTTCGTTTGTAACTTTGCATTTATTTACCGGACCGTTCCTTGTCATTTAGTAACTGGTGATCGTAAGAACGGGGTCACAGTTATCCGATATAGAAGACCACTTCAAACGAATGAACCAATCAATGATCGCGTTATACCGTCTGATCGAGAAGTGTCCGTTATCGGTGCCATTGGCCCATTAAATGATCTTAAAGAAGCCAATGCTCATGTCAAAAATGGTACAGATACTAATATTGAAGACATTAAAATTAATTTTTCATCAAAGGTAGTTCCTTTCAATATATTATTATGATTTACATGTAATGGTATCTCTTAAATGGGATGTAGAACGATCATTCATGTGTGTCGTCTTTATACAATATTATCGATCCGGATGCGCCCAAACCATGGCCGCCAAAAGTATTATCCGGTGAAACAGTTATATCAGCTAGAATTGGACCAACTGGCGGTAAACGGGGCTACTCAGTAATAACAGGTATATCGTCTTGGGGAATATCCTGGTATCTCAACGATATGTTAATACCAGAGCTATATGTGGAACGTGGTCAAACATATACATTCACTGTTGAAGGTGGAAACAATCCGCAGCAACCGGCAAGATATCACCCATTTTATATAACCAGTTCAGAGTTAGGCGGATTTTCTCAACGAACTGAAACAGAGAAGCAAAGAGAAAAAATTTATGCTGGCGCTAAATACTCATCAGCTGGTTATCAACCAACAGCCGGTAAATTTGATTGCAATTATTTACCAACATTTTTTAAACGGATATATTAAACTCAATATTTACAGCCGGAAGATATTGCGAATGGCAGCACAAAACAGTTGATCAATCCGAAAAATCTGAAACGTTTGAGGAGTACATGAAGACTTTAAAGTTAGAGTGTGAGGAAGGGGAACCAGCAATTTTAAATTGGACAGTGGCTATGGATACTCCTGATTTAGTGCATTATCAGGTAGGTAAATTGTCATTAAAAAGAATCACTTCTCTTTAAATTATTATTTCTTTTGCAGTGTTTTACGCATAGAAATTTGGGTTGGAAAATTCATGTAAAGGATCCAAGCAATAGAAATAAATCTCAACCAACCACTCAAATATCAGCCATTCCATTAATTCTATTTATTACGACCATTTTTGTGTTAACCATAACCAAATCGATATCATACTTTAATATAGATGCCTGATAGTTAATTTGTATATAATTTGTAATTTAACCGAGGTAAAATTTTTATCCGATTAAATTAAATGAATCATTTTGATGAGTAATTTTAATCGTCAAACACAGAAAAAAACCAGGCAAGATATCGTATCAAAACATATCCTCGAATGATTGAATCAATAATATGAATAGTTTAAATGGCTCATGAATGGCAAAGATATTTTGAAAGTTGAGATAATTATTTAATTAAGATTAAGAATTAGTTTAAGACAATTTTTAATTACCAATTTTATAATTTTTTTATAATTATAAAGCAGGTGCTCTTTTTTCAAAATTATTTCTAATACTTGACTAATTAAGTACTTCAATTTCACACGACAATAAACAATTAAAAATATTATTTTAATCTAAAGACAATTTAATTACATATTTTGAAATTAGAGTTAATATATGTATTATAGATAGATTGTATTGTAAAATTAAAAGAAATTAAAACAAGGAATGTAAAATGAAGACAATAAATTTCCACTATCAGTAGCTAAAAAATTGTTATATGAAAGAATCGTAAATTTGTAAATAAATTTAAGAAATACCAGGTCCACCATAACAACTGTCCTAACATTGCGATGGTAATTGCTCAAATTTTACCGAACAGTACACTAAAAATTCATTTTGATAGAGATTTACGTCGAATATAAATGAAAGTATGAATTAAAATGAATTAGAATGTTATTTTAACTTCATCTTAAGACTAGGCCAAATCTATAAAATTTTGATTTAAATTGATTAGAATTATTTTACTCGTTTAATTCAATTATTTATTTTTTGAAAATAGAATAATTATTCAATAATTTGATTATTGTGCATCAATAAATAATCAAGTGACTATTAATTCTATTAAAAGTAATAATATAAATAATCTCACAAAATGAAAAATGTCAGAAATGAAGAATTTTAAGGCGTTTCAATATTACAAATAAATCTATCATTTCATTAAATAATTCTCTAAAATTTTTACTTCATTTAGTAGAATCGAAATACAATTATATCCAAATACCTATTTACACATTACTCAGGATTTTTTATACCAAAATAGTAATTGTTATCCAAATAAAAGGATGATATAATAATTACATTACCCTTAGATCCAGGTACATACCATAGACCAGGGGCCTTTCTATTCTGATATGTCGATAGATTTCAGTTTTGGATGTCACCCGCCCCCCCCCCCCTCCCCTATATCCAAAGTTTTAAATAATACAACTTGAATTACATGTGAATAAATTTAGGCAGCGTCCATTGGAGATAACTACTATTCAATACTAATTAGGTGTACAAGGAATTCATTGTAGTAAATTCTCCATAGGAAGGAATATGGTGGTCCTTGTAAAAATAATAATTAATAACAATTCATAATTGAGAGCATTTATTAAATGGATATTTCTAAAGATAAGTTTTTAGATTGGCTTCGATATTTATAATATTAGGTATATTTAATTTTAAGGTGAAAATTCTGAAAATTAATTAACGAAATATAAAATGACAATAAGAAAATATTTGCACAAAATGGACAATAAAAAATTATAAATAATATAAATATTCTAATGCATAAATTAGTTATGTTATTCAATTTCTCATTAAACAAATCTATAAAATTTATTATAAAAAGACAATAAATTAATTAAATTTTTAACAATTACCAGTTAAATAAAATTTCCATATTTCCATTTACGATTTTGATTAATTAATCATTTCAGACAATTTTTCGGTGTTAAAAATTTCATTTAGGATATAAATATAAAACTATCTATAATTAAATGATAGAACAATTATTCTCCGAATTAAAATCTATACATTACTAAAATTTCAATATATGAATAAAATATAGATACATAATGAATTAAATAAAAAAAATAAAAAATGTACATTTATCGAAAGAATAAAAACTCATACATAGGCTGGCAAATTGCAATTAATAAATTATCTAAAATATTTGTGTACTATTGTATGCAAATGAAATAACAAGAAAATCAATTGAAATAATTTAAAATAATGTATTTTTATTACAACATGAACATAATTAAATAATTAATATTACAAGAAAATAACAATTATCAAATTCACTTCAAATACATTTTTTCTACTAATATTATAATAAATAAATCTTAATCGCATTCGATAAGAAATTTAATATGTAAAAATAAATATAAATTATTAAAATATAAATGAATAAAAATATATTTGTTATAAAAACTGTTAATATCTATAAAGTAAATGTTATTAGTTTATGCAATCTTATTTGCTCAATTATTCGTTTTAGTTACCTACTTTGTTTTCTCTATGCATACTTACATTTTATTACAGTTGTAATGAATTATAAATAATTCTAAGTTACCAAATTTAGTACTTTCTTACAGAATTGAATTAATAGGAAACTGATATTTAAATATTTAATATAAATGACTAATGTAAGCCAATTAAGTATATTATATCGTTTTCCTTTTGTCCAAACGAAGGTTGTATATACAATAGATTGAACTTCTCCTTTCAAGTAATTTCTTTCTCCCTTAGAATTAAATTAATTTCAATGGATAAAAATTTTAGTTCAGGGATCAGTGGTTGATATCGACCAAATCCTAACGACTTAACTTTCCAAAAATACATAAATAATTTCTTTTTAATCGGATATGTATTAAAGATATGAGTTATACTTTACCTGATACTTACGTATTTAAATGTCCTAACAGTTTCAACAAAAAATTTGTAGTAATTCATGTGAAGATTTGCTAATTAATTAATAAGTTAAGTAATATATATAAGAATGATTGATGATAATAATATTTTGCCTATACAATTTTTGCATACTTTTTATGTGGTAAATTATATAAATAATATGTGTAAATTTATAATGATGAAACGTTCATAATTTTCTATATAAAAAAACTGTGAAATTACCAAAAATATAATTGATGTAATTTCAATTTAAAAATTTTCTTCTTCCTAACTAATTAAAACACGATTCCAGAAAAATAGATTATTTCTTAATTTCATATTACTGTGCAAAGAAAAGAGTGGGGTTCTTCTTAATAATGATATTTTCACGAATTTATGAAAATAAATAATTTTTCTCTATCTAAAATACTAAAATTAATATATCACATTTTGTTAATATAAATATAGAAAATTCAAAAATACATACCCCAAATATTTAGTCTTATAAATTATAAAATTAATTTATAAAAGTAGTTGGGGTAATTATAATTCTGTACAATATCTGGAGAACAATAATTGAACGAAATTAAATCAAAAAGCAAGAAAACGAGATTACAAATAATAAAATTTTACTAAACGAATTTAATTTAATTCAAAATGATAAAGGACAATAAATTTTCAAGAATAAAGTTTATATCTGTAACATCTGTATAACACAATAAAATTTCAAAATTAATTAAAATGTTATTGTTTTATATTTTGAAAATGTATGTAGTTAAATATAATAATTAACTTAATTAATATGGTGGCCTTCTACAGATTGGCAATCTTTGGGCAGAATTTGCTACTTATACCAAATGGTTCTCCGTTATCTATCGATAAATGTAAACATTCGCATCTGTAATTTCTTTCATAAATTACAACCAATTTTTATTCATTATTTCAGTAATTATTACAAGTCCATATCCTTTCGGCAAACTATTCTATGAAAACCTAATCTTGCAAAAATTGTTTTTTCAATATTTCTTATTAAATATCGGTATCGTTAATATAAACGTTAAAAAATGACTATTATATTATGGGGAAATTTTGATTTTATTAATTATGGGACAAGTTATCAGCCCAAATTTATTGCCGTATCGTATTCTAAATGTATTTATTTCTAGAATCATTTGGAAGAAAAATGCCGTCAATTGAATTTATGGCAAAGTTTGAATTTTTCCGGGAAAATTCACATTTGTTACCCCGACCTGAAAGCTTAATTATAAAATCATGCTAAAAGGAAAAAAATCGAGAAATGTGTTAAATAATTAACAGTACCATCATGCGGCCTTCTGAACTGATCGACCGTATTTATCATTTGGACTCACTTCTAATATCTTTAAAATAGGCTACTCATATTCAAAAATATCTAACTCCTTCATTCATGTGCTAAAACTTTCAAGTATACGCTAGTCTTAAAAAGGAAGTCATAATTTCAATAGTAATATACAGTAGGATGATGCAGATTTGAAGACGTTACTATTAAGTAACAAGCTAAAGAATTAAAAAATTAAAAGAATTCCCAATTAATTTAAATGTGATGTTTCATTTATTTTGTTTTATTATTTTCAATTATATTAATCCGTCGATATATTTACAGTATACAATATTCATAACTTGGGTTTGTGTTTCGAGAATTTTCTTGTGCGATTCTTCACTTCAATTCTACCATACGTGAATAATTTCTAAGAAATGTATTAAGATTGGGAAATACATAATTTAATATTCATCTATCATATCATATTTGATTAGGCTACATTCGATAGAATCTGTTGGCTGTTAGCCAAGCAATTATCTTTGGTCACTTAAATGAATGAATAATGATTATTTACTAAGTATAGAAAATTGAACAGAATGATATGGAAATATAATAAAATATCTATTTCACAGGGACGACTTATTGAAGTATTCGAGATGAAAAGACTTAGAAATCACAAACCCTATTTGCAACAAGTAAATGCCTATTTTAAATTCATTTTATAATTTCTATGTTATTCTATTTATAAGTTGATATCCTGTGCTTGTATTTCATTCATATCCTATTTTATAATTAATTTAAATTGTATTTATGTAGTTTCTGAATATAACAATATATATCTTTAATTTCATATTTTATCAAATGATAAACAATTTTTAATTAAAGTTACTGTTTTGAGATTTAAACTATCATTTTTTGATTATTAACACATTAAATGTATTTTGTGTACTTTCTGGCAAATTATTTTTCAAAATCAAACATTAAATATTCTTATATTATAAATTATTATTATAATTATAGTCATGATTTCTGAATTCTATTTGTAATTTATTTGCCTTGGTTACTTGGATTAAATGCATAGTATATACACAAGCTCATTTCATAACTTACAAAATGCCTATTATTCACATTACAATTTCAGTTCATTAGAAATTAAAAATTAAATATTAATTTCTTTTATATACAATTTTATGAATATTTCTATCTAACTACTTAATCGTTATATAGTTTATTTATTTAAATTACATAAATAAGAACCTACAATTAAATAATACAATATTTTAACAGGGTTATTAAATTATTAATCATTAATTTTAAATATCACGTTTTGTAGTTACGTTTGAATGTGTTCATTCAATTTCATTTTTAATTAAAATGTTCAGACAATTTTATAAAAATTTTAATTTAATTATCATCGACTTTTCTTCATCTATATATCGTTTGTAGTATTCACTGGCCAACATATAAAAATACGCTTCGTTATTGTCTTTTTTTTTTATTAATTTATACATAAAATAATTTAAATTAATTTAATTAAAAAGTAAATTTGTTTTCCTACTTAAATACTAGAAACTATATTTGATATATAAATAAGCAATTTTATTACAAGTCTTTTCCCTAAACATTTCTTTATCGTTCTACGTTTGATATATCCAATCCGACGGCAAGAATACGTCCTTGATTGAGTAGAGAGTTTGGGCGTACCAGTGAATACCAGTTTGCCTTGTTGTTGCCCTACTTGACAACCTACCAAATATTCGTCTAATCGAATATGAAAATCTAACTGGCATAAAGCTCCAATGGGCTATTGATTGACTATCGACCAATGCATAACATGATGCCGTTATTGAATTAACAACTATTGTCCCCTCTGTCGTTAGTGGTGCATATACACCACGATGCAATTCGGCCGATATCCTTAACACAACTTTTGGTACTAACGTATCATTTACATTTACTAGTAAATGGTCACCTTCTTCAATTTGATCAGCGAATACATATTTACTGCGCTGTTGATCACGGTTCCACACCAACAGTAAATGAGCTGGAGTTACCGTTATCGATGCACCGCCATCTGTTTCAAGCTTTACGAATTCTCGCTTCTTTTCATCATCCCGATCCATAAACATTATTATTTCGCTGAAAACTATTTCGCCATTGTTATTCATGCTCAAAACCTTTTCGCCAATTTCCAATCGATGTAACGGTTTTTGTTCACCAGTTAATGTCGTTACTGTATCATGGGCTGCGAAACAACCACTAGTGTGCGAAGCTTGCGATGAGTCTAAAAAAATAGGCAAATGAGATATTAAGAGATTAGTAAAGTATTTAGTAATTATTATTAATTAGTAGATTTCTCATTAATTCAGAACTTATTGAAAAGATTATAAAATTAGTCAGTTATGATCTGCAGTGATAATAACTATTATTAATTTTGATAATATTCATAAGTAAAGATATTTAATAATTTAGATATAAATGGTTTTGGATATAAATTTAGAATATTTTTGGTAAAACCATGGCTAATTTATAAACGGAAAATTATTATAGGGAAGCTTAATTAGGGAAAATATTGAAGGAAACAAAAATCAAATCAAATATTTATTATTTATAGTAAATTCTATTTTTTAATTAATTTATTTATTTTCGGCTCAACCATTCCCGAAATTTGCCCCACCATTTCTGACGTTTTCCTAACATCTTTTTATCTTTGCCAACCATTCCCAAATTTTCCGGACAACTTTATACCAACTATTCATAACCTTTTCTCAAATTAAATTTACAAGTCAATATCTTCATGTTGTTAATTCTGAAATTTGAAAACTTAGACAAACAATTGGAAGATTTTCTATGAAATTTCTACCCAGAGTCCGGGAATTATATTTTCTGAACAACTTTTAAACAAGCAATCGAAAGACTTTGCTTGAAATTTCTACCCAGTGCCCAGAACTTATATTTTCTGTGCAACCAGAACAAACTATTCATTAATTCTATTAATTCGATAATTAATATTAATTGTATTTCATCCATAATTTCAAGTATAATTTGTAATTAATAATTTGCCACTTAGAGACAAATTTATTTGTTTAGAGATCGAAATTCTTGACCCTTTTGCCCCGAATATTCAAAATTTGACTTAGTCTCGACCATAAACTGAAATAATTAAACATTTTCTTCGGAACTGCAAGAATCTAATCATACCGAATTGTTTCTAAATAATTGCGGAATACATCTTAGAAAAAAAATATTTGAAACTTCGAATTTTGATTAAAAAATTTAACTTTCAGAGTCTCGTCTCGAAAAACTCAAATAATTAATATTGAAGTCAAATATTTCCGGGATAAATCAAATAATCAAAGATGAAGTCTTAAACTAAATAGACCTCTATACGCTTCACAACATTTTAGAATTGTATAAATATGTACTAACGGAGTCTACTAAGCGTGGAGAACCAAGTACGATTCATTTCGGTTCCGGGTTATTGTGGGTTATTCGGTAATGAAATTACCGGCAGTTTAGAAGTTAGGGCTATAAGAAAAAATTTTTACTTGACTAACAATGCTTATATTGTCTTCGATAGACTGGAGCCGTATATCGGTATCAGTAACCCATACAGAAAATATTTGTTTCTCATGGTAGTTCAATCATGTTTCCATTTCCTATTCTCCTAAGAGATTTTTGTACAAACTTCTATGGTCTATCAGAAAGGACCTCGCGAAATGTTCGCGAAATATTTAAAATTTCATAAAACCGAGAAATTACATTTAAATCGAGAATTTTTCGCGAATCACTTCGAAAATTCTGTGGAAATTGGGAATTTTAAAAAAAAATTCCAAAATTTCGGAAACTACAGAAAATTTTGTGGGAAAAAACTAGATTATTTTATTAAAATTTGATAAAAATTAGAAAAATTCGTGGAAAACGAAAAATTTTCAGACAATCAAAAAATATCGACAAAAATCCGAGATAGAATAGTATTTGAAATTTTATAAGAGGAAAATTATTGGAAGTTCCATTTTCTAACGCCAATAATTTGTTGATTGAAGGCCCGCCATTTTCGAGCATTTGTATATTTACAATATTTTTTCAGTCAATTCATTCTCAAATTATAAGCCGTTATTTACTTACTCTAAATTGTTGGATATTCATAAGATTTTTAGATTTTCTCGAATCCCTCGAATATGGTTAACCACTCCTATTCATAACCTATTCACGAATATTAATCCCAACTTAAACGTTGAAATTCTGCAGTTTCTCGGGAATGGTACCCAATTTGCTGTAATATGTCTGGCACATTTTCTATCTAAAAATTAATTTCTATACGCTTAAAATTAGTTTATCAAGTTTTAGTGTTTGCTCGATAATTTACTTCGCCCAACTTCACTTTGACCAGCCAAATATTTAATTTGTTCCTATAGTCTAAGAGCTGGCTACGTAAATTTTACATGACTCGGTGCAAGCGAAATTTTTTTTTAAAAGTGTTCGATCGTTACCGGCAAAATGAAAGCCGAGGTCGTCAGAACTCCTCCTGGAAGACTAACGCGTGGGTGGATGGTAAAATATGTAATTCTTAAGGTAAAAAAAAATTGATGAGGTGCAAAGCTGAACATTTGTGTAATTACCGAGGGCAGTATTATTATTATTATTAAATTTCCGGAATTTTCACAACTTCGGCGACTTCTGATGACCCTTTATCTTCCACCCAGCCTTCTGACGGATTTTTTCCTACATTCTTATACTGTAGACATAAAAATTGGTTACTGTTTTAGTCGATAAAGATTTAATAACGAATATTTTATATCTAGTTGGGCCATATTTCAGAGAGTGTGATCTTCGCCTTCTGCTCATTGTACTGCACGCTACTGACCAAAATCCTGTCAAATTAATTTAAGGAATGTAGTGAGTACCATGATTTAAATAAAATTGGGGTAAAATGAAACCGAAGATATGTTTAAAAATATTGAAAATATTATAGTTTGAAGTGTTTATTGCAACACTGTCAAGTTCAATTAATTATGAGACATTAAACAGGAAAATTATAAATGCATATTAAATTATGAAACACGCACCTCTCCTTAACAAAATGATGATCGGTAAAAAAGTGTGTTGAACGATCTGTCTGCGATGTAGGATATAATTTAAAATTTAATTTATAAGAGAGAAAAAAATGGACTAATGAAAACACTGCAAATTGATGAGTATATATTACGCAAATGAACAGATTACAGTGATGAAACCAGATTCGAGACTCGCTAGCGAACAGGTTTTGCCTGCTTATTATTTTAAGCTCTGGATGGGTATCAGTCAGGGTGGCGTTTCATCTATAAATTAAATTTATAGTGTCATAACATAAACTTGTCAAAATACATTATAGATTGGATTCTTGATTGAATTTGAACTATTATGCCATTTTTATGAGATATTATTATCTCCGGCATATCTATATAATTAAACGGAAATCAATTTGCAGTAAGATGATTAAAATTGTATTCTTCCTTTTAAAAAATTGTCTATTTTTATACTAGTAAATTGGAAATATGTAGAATGGATTAAAAGAGCTTTTATCCGAAAATTGCAGAATAATGGTATTTAATCCATATTAATAATAATATATTCGAGTTAGGAAAAAATGGTATTCAATAAAACTGTTGAAAAATGAGAACTAACAAATTAATAAATTATTAATTATACTATCTGGATTGCATGGCAATAATTGAAAATCGGTATAAATACAACCCCAAAAGCCATCGATGTTCGCATGTCGGAAAGCAGAGACTGGGACATTGGTTATTAATATCATACGGAATAATTAATTAACTATTTAATTAATACTTATAATAAAATATATTTTATATTATTATTATAATTTATTTATTAACGAATTAAACATTAATATTTAATTCTTAATTTTATAAAAGTTTTTAGACAAATATTATATTTCGACAGGAATATTTATCGATGAAAGCAAACTTTGTTTAAATAGTGTTTATTGCAATGGCGTACAGTCAACAACATAAGGTGTGCAGAATTTTATGACCCCTTAAAAAAATGTGACAGCCTTTATCATATGCGTTTGCCCTATTTAACAGAACATTACTCAGTGCTATTACTAGAGTGCATGCCGAATATTTTCTTCGGCCAGAAAAAAATTAAAAAACGCAGATTTGACAGTTAGTCAAACATATAAAAATTAAATATTTCGAATAAGTTGAAATTTATCAAATAAAATTCAATAATTCGAAAGCTTTATTCTCCGAACCTTATTTTGAATGTTTTAAAATGTATTTCCTATTGAGATAACGGTGCATTAATAAAATTTCATGTTATCACTGAGAAAAGCTTCAAAAATATTGAAAGCTCATTGAAAGCTTAAAATTAAAATGTCATTTCACATGATTTCGAATCCAATTTATATCTGATTCATTGTATGTAAATGTTGTGCGGAATTTTCGCAAAAAGCTTGTCAAAGCCTTTGAAAGCTCAACGAAACCTCTGAAATTCTCTCTCTTTTATTTATGTTTCAAAATCTATTTTTAATTCAAATAACAAGATTTCAAATTTTCTAGAGTTTTTCTTTTAAAAGCTACACAAATCTCGATAGCTCATTGAAAGCTTCAGATTAAAATAGAATTATTATTATTTGGAATCAAATTTTTATTCGATTCATTAATTTTAAATAAAATAAAAAATATTCGATAAAAGCTTTCTCAATCCATTGCAAGCTCAATGAAAGCTTTGACCTTCGAACTTAATTTCTAACGCTTTCAAATTTATTATCTATACAAATATCGGTCCGTACACAAAGTTTCGAATTTTCCCAATAAATTGTTTCTAAAATCTCGATAGCTCATTGAAAGCATATATTTACGAAAAATTTCAGGTGGATAAATAAATTTTTCAAGAAAGAGTGAACAAGAACAATGAAAATTTGCCTTCAATTCAATTCATTAAAGCTTTTGTAGATATTTTAATGCCCCACAGAGCTCTTAAGCGAGAGTTTCCGAATTTATTTAAATTTATCGGAAGATAAAATCGATTTTATAATGAATAAAATAATATATAATAATTATTAAAAGGTTTCGGTGAGGATCTTAGGTGGACCATTGGCCAGATTTCGAGACTAATTTTGTAGCAGCTCTACTTCCCCCTCATAATTCAATCCAAAGTTGATAAAATTGAGTTAGCAATTTGCAATAAGAAAAATGGGTTACGAATTTTCTATATTGCAAGGATTGTTTTAGGTTACTTGGGTACCAACCACCCTTGTTCATAATATTCGTAAATTTCATTTTAATAATTTATATTTCTCAAAAACTATGGGATCTCACCTTCCAAAAATATATCCGAATGAAAATTCTTAACTAAATTTTCATTTCATTAACCAAAATTCGAAAAAATGGTGATGCTAAATATTGAAAAAGAGACAGTTATCCATAAATTACAAAATTTAATAATATGCAGGATTCAGAAGTGAAAGTTACTTATATATTAATAATACTGCTAATTTCTCATAGACATTTATAATTTTTATGAGGTGCAATTTCGACAGGATGTCAAAAATGTAATGTACAAAATCTCCAAGAATTTTAGATATTACCGATTCCGCTTTCCATAACATTATAAGTACACGTAAACCAGGGGTTAGATGTAAATATTTAATATAAATCAATTCAAGGATAAAATAATGGTTGTTTTTAAATTGTTTCGTTTTTATTGGGTAAACTTTTAACAAGATAAAACCGACTAGATATGGTAAAGGAGAAGCAAAATGAACATTTTATAAATAAGTATAAGCAGCATCAATAGATTTTGAACCGAGGAAGAAAAAAAACATTTATTAAGTCAATGCCATAACACAAAAATTTTGTAGCCATTTAACTTAAAATTCGAAAGATAAAAATCTTCTCATGAGCCTTTTTTCCCAACAAATTACAATAAATATATTCTTATATACAAGTATCATTAACTATATATACCGACGTACATAATATTCTATATATATATATATATCTACTATACGAGTATAGTTCAAGGTTTATATATTGTAGTTTATTGTTCCCATTTGTGGTCATTAAACGGCTTCCTTAGATATATTATGTACAAGGTGTGCCATTTATAGACAATGAATTATACAATTTTTAATTACAACCATAAAATAGTACTTAAGTATAATACCTAGTAGTAATAACATATCTAACTTTGAAAATCCTGTGTGATATACTTGAGGAAATTGAAAGGAAAAAACATAATTATACGTAAGCATACCGAGAAATAAGAATTGATTGAATGATTTCATCCTTAATTTATTTGCTTTCTATATATTTGTATACTGAATTCTTACAAAATAAACTTATTCTAATAGCAATCTGAAATTTGAAGCAAAGTGTTTGCATATATAAATATAATATTTTACAAGAATTATACGATTCAGGAACTGCGAGTTTTGCTAGTAAAATATATCCGTTTCTTATATCCTGTGTGAAAGTAAAACGACGACTGTATACATACTGCATAATATATTTAAAGACTATAAAATTGTTAAATAAATTCCAATTTATATTTATTATGCAAATTAATTTAAACTATCTGAAGAGGGTCAGAAAAGAGATATGCGAAAGGTTATGAGCAATAATTGCTAATCTATGGATAATCTTGATTTTGAAGATAAATGTGGTTGATTACCTTAATGTAAGTCCGCCTGTGCATGTGCGTTTATCATTAGATATTAAAAAAAAAAATTAAAATCGTTTAACATGAAATTAAATTAATAAAAATATAGTAGAATCTGGTATAGAGATACTTTGAGCATAATATTTTAAAGCGACGACGCGACGTTAAGTTAATTCAATTTTTCATACCGATTAATACTGTAATTTAAGACCAATTTTACAGTTTCTCACACACATCCGAAAAAAGTCGTAATTATTACAAAAGATTTTACTTCACAACAGGTATTTCGCAAAAATAAAAAATATAATATCTCATACGTTAAAGAGACATAAATAAAATGAAAATTGGTTAAAACTGGCAAGGAAAAAATGGATAATCCTATGGTCAAACATCATCTGCTTGACTTAATCCTATTTTTTATCCATTTTTCCTCATCGTATTATGTACATTTATGGTAGATTGGAGACCAAACAGGGGAAAAAAAACAGCACCTAACATTCTAAAATACCAAGAGATAATATTTGTTTGACGGCTCAGAAGTTATGAATAATAATTATTGTCCATTTATATATTGTATATTGAAATTCCTTAATCACTCGGACAAATATTTTGCATATATAAACACGAGTAGAAAAAGCGATAGCAAAAAAATGATCAAAGAAACGGAAAAGGAGAAGATAAATAAAAAAACCAATGGGTATCTGCAAGGATAATGAAAATTTAATTTACAAATTAGATTATCCAAATATAATCTAAAAGTTGAGTTCTTGTAAAATAAATTTTGTAAGGTATGTCAAGTTAAATTGATGGTAAAATGAATTTTTTGGGAAATTTAAAAAAAATGTTGATTTATGAATATAATCTAACTAAAAGATTACTTTAAGGAGAGAACTACAATAATTCTTGCAAGAGAAAACGATCTTAAAACAGTTCAATTTTGAATAGTCCATATTAAGGCCAACTTTATTATCATTTCTCATAATATTCGGTTCCTCACTTAATCTTTCATTATTATTATTATTATTACAAGCGGTATAGATTTTCGAAAATCTATGCTAACAGAAAACTTTGTCAGAAAATTGTGTAGTAATTATTTTGTTATAGATGAATGAATTTTAGAGAAATACAATATGTTAATAGGCACAAACTAAAATTTGCCAACAAATTTATTTTAAATCGACAAAAAATCGTTACATTTTTTATCATAAAAATTATATTTTTGATCCTCAATTAGAGATAGCCGAGACTATACATTAGGCATGTTTATTTTTATTTGCAGATATTTTCAAATTTTAATGTTTTAAAGACATTTTTTAAATTGGAGAAATTTCGTTACTTCTATTAGTTCAATCATCGTAAAAATTATGAAATACTAGAAATAATTTTCAAGGCATTTTTTTCTAATTGAAAAAGAATTCGATTTTCATATGTAGTATCATTTGCTCATTTATTATAATAATTAAATTTGGAAAATTCCATACTCGCGATATATGTATATTTGATTGTTTTTAGGCTCGATTTCAATCGTCCCAACTTTCGGCACATTCTGCCAATTAGCTTTTTTGACCCATTGATTGGTGTTATTGACAGATATTGGAAATTAATAAATTGTTTCACAGTTTCAACATTTTAAAATGCAGTTCATAAATTTGCAATTAATGTTAATTTATATTTTAAGTAGCTTAAATGTTTGATAATAAATCAATCCCGATGATTATCTTGCAGACGCACATTATGTACTATTCAGCTACACTATCAAAAGCAACGTAAATGAACAAAGAATAAATTTATTGGGTGACTTCCGAGATGCTGTATTGTTTGTAATTTTCTTTCATCCCTCTGTATACATTAAGTACCTGCTCCTAATCTAAGTCTAAATCTAAGTATAAAGACATAGAAATTGTCGGACTGTGGGTTTTGATTGATACAGTCAACTTATACAAAATCAAAATTGCAAGGGTCTAAATTTTATTACGAATTAGGAAGTATTTCTACGTATGTAATATTTTTAGAAATATATAAATATGGAAATAAACTGCAGCTACTTGTATGCCTCATCCTATGAAATCCTCAGAAATGTAAATCCTTAAATAGCTAGTATTTTAATTTAAATTTGTTATAGGAATAGGAAATATTATCAATATCAGCAAGTTACAGAAAATTAAAAAATTAAGAAATATTATAACATTTTAAAATTTTGAATAAATAAATAAATAAATAAATAAAATTTCGAGAATATCGTGAAATCCTGAAAATTCAAAAAACTTATTATAAATATTTGAAAATTGGAAGAAATACTGGAAATTACTGGATTTAAAAACTCCGGAAATGTTGATGTTTCACATTTACCTCACAAAGATAGTTGTTTGATGTCACGATTTTCTGATTTTGGGGAACTTTCTGAATTTCTTTGCATATTCCAATTTCTACAAAATTACTGTGAAGTTTCTAATTTATATCAAGTTTCATTATTATTATCAAATCGTATTTTCCACAAACTTTTATAATTTTTCCGATGTCTATGATAATTTCCACTCAATTTCCAACTTGCGATTATCCAACGTTATTTCGTTTATATCGGGAGAAGTACTTATGGCGAAATGTTTTTCTAATCGGATGTTCTAAGGTTAATATCTATGGCTTTAGGACTATTTTCACAATAATTAGCCTATTGAAAGATGGGAAGAAAAAAATAGACTAGAAAATCTCAGATTTTCCATATAATGTTCATTTATCTTCGAAACCATTGTTAATGAAATAGAATTTCCTAAAAAATTTCTTCGGGACGGCATCGATTTGTTCTTCTTCAAATGAATGATTTCAATTTTCGTGGGTTTCCTAAGAGCGTCATTTTGAAATCAAATAATTATATTTTCATTAGGGGATATTTTGATAGAGGTAATATGGCACCTTCTTAAGCAGTTATTTATTTTTTAATCATCTGGCATTAATAACCGATTTTAAGAAATGGCAATATATTTACGAATCTAGTATTTTCCTTGAAATATTCATTATTTTCTAGTCACAGGACCAACATACATTTTCCTGTCGTTATCCAATTTTTACAGATTTTTATTAATTATGTTTTAAATAATATGAAGAAGCCCTTCACTGGTGGAACACAAAAATTTAAAGACCAGAGTAATTAAGAGCGCAGTCACAGGACCAAACTGATGAGAGATTTCGCACAAATTTTCTCAAATTTGTGATAATCGATTGATAATTTTAAAATTTCTTAGTTTATCTTAGTACTTTGTCTATACTTGTCTAGACTGTAAAACTTCTTTGTCTTAGTACTCGATATATACTTTGTATTTATACCTCGAATAAATAATTATTTCTCTTAGATTATAATTTTTATCAGACGCTCGGTTGAACCCCAAGAGCTACGCAAGTTAATTATTTTACAATTCTTTGAAAAGCCGGAAAAATTCCAGGAAATACCGTTGTTGTTAAGGGAATGACGTTAATCGCCTTATTTGAATTGGTTTTTATTAGTTCATTACATTATCCTTTATCAAAGTGTAAACATATCCAACAATAAAAAGTAAACATATAACCAATATTACCGAAGAAAATACATTTCATGTGGTTTTTGTTATGAAAATAAGAACATTGTTCCATTATTTGTTAACATTATTAGGGAAATAACACAAAGTCATACCGGCCAAAACCAAAACCAAATTGTACAATATTTAAATAATATACTTTAAGGGCGTACAGAGAAAAAAAACCTTTAAATATCTTTAAATATCTAGGCTATTTTTATGTTCTTTTCAGTACCACATCAAACTGGCGGTTCAAAAGTCAAACAGATATACAGACAAAAAAAGTCTTTATATACCAGATTCTTTGTATAAAATCATACAATGAAAGAAAAAGGATGGGTAAAAGTCTGTTCTTTCATGCAGAAGAAAAAGTAAAAATAAATAAATAAATATTCTTGAATAGGAAAGATTAAATATTGTACAGAAAAAGCCGTAAGAATAAGAATTACTATTTGTCTAATATTTAATAAATGGAATTTAAATAAAAATCAAGGACTTATTTATCAGAAAATAAAAATTGTTTGATAATTTGATTAGCACTATTTTACAATTGGATATTGATATCAAAAGACTCTTGCGGCAAATTGGTATTTCCAATTCATTACATTTCTTTAAATATATTAAACTGATTGATTTCTTTTCGGAAGTTATGCCTATATGTATATTATAATGGCTTGGTAATAATCCTTCTGTGTAATTTACCACAATAACGGAAGACCTAACCACAATAAAATCGACCAAAATAGACATTCTCCAAATAATATATATCTACAAAGTGGTATATAATTCAGTCTGATATTTTTAATTAAATTATTATGACTCCTTTTCTATCTCCTTACTAATTCACATTAGTTTATCTATATATCCCATTTTTATGTTCATTTTTAATGAAACTGCAAAGATATCGTCATTTTTTTACGATTTGCAGACTGCAGGAAATTTATATTTTTATATACTTAAATTCAAATTATATACGTTTATATAAGTGTACATAGTTATTATCCCTAATATATAGATCGCTATTATATTCTTAATATTATATTCTTACATTAAGAAAAATGAAATAAAACCCTATAGGTATGTGAACATAAATATGTGTTAGTCCAATGGCTGTATTTGAAAAGTCCCATTCGGCCTTTTGAGTTATGCCGCCACCTTTACTTCTTTTTCAATTAAGTATTAAATGTTATTCATCTTTAGAAATGTTTTCTTAAAAAAAACCAATCATGAAAAGTGTACGTATACCAATTGTTTGAGAATAAATAAATAAAAATGGTGTATGTTTACGAGAGCCCCATTTATGTGAACCACATAACAAAAATCATAATGGGCAACAAATAAAGTTCCAGAAAATAACTACATAAAACCGAATATAAATCTTAACCTCATTGTTATTGGGTGGTATAATTGTAAGGAAAATCATAGCATTCCGGGTTGATATAAATTTATATACTGTCCCGATATCAGCCTCGTACAGAACGAGATATCAGGCCATTTTTATCCCCGAGAAAATTACTTTTTTGTTATAAATTTTGTAGGTCGAAAATATCCTTTTTTATTATTAGGCCGGAAGTAATAATAAATATTTTATTCTCAGATTGAACCTAATACATAAAACTTATACTGTATCTGCAAGTCTGGAATAACTCAGTTAGTAATTACTTACCGGACTTTTAACAAGAATTCATTATAACATTTTCATAAAAACATGAATATTATAATGCGAAATAATTAAATATTTAATTAATACTTAAATAATTTATTCACATAATTTAAACAAAACCCATTGATATTTTAATTTTGTTACAATACAATAACTTAAAGTATAATGCATCTTTTAGATTTAATTTAATTTAAACTCAATTATTATAAGTTCTGACAACAAGACTTAATAATTTAGTAATTTAATTACATTTTAAAGTATAAAAGAATATATTTCGAATATAATTATAATTAAAATAGCTACGTTGAATAACCAGAAATATTAATTAGGGAACTTTTCTAAACCTAATCTCATCATTAGTTATGCTACTCCGTTTCAGAACACTGTTTATTTAAACCAGGTATCAGATTTTTCATTTAATTGCCGACAATGAATTGGAAATTTAATTTCAAATGGATAATATGCAACGTCAATCTAGACTAAATATAGATAGTAATTTAATGGATACTTCCAATGAAAATTTAAGTTGATTTGTAAAAAATTTAAGTATTTAAATTAAAATGAATTAACTAACCTCCATAAATTAACAATCATTAATCGATTCTATCAATATTATACCACTCTCCTCCTTACAAGAAATATTGTAAGACATTTAATTAGAACTTGTGTCTAAAGCGCAGAAGGTGCAGAGCACCTTCTGGATTTGCTCGATTACATTTTTCGAGGACTTCAAGACTTTATACCGAATTTTGTTCGACTTTGTTGTATATTATATCGAGAGACATTTGCAGTATAATTTTTGTTATAATTTTGAGAGACAATTGCAGTTATACAATTTTTTTAAGAAAAACGAAAAACTTGATAACGGATGAATTTTTGAAAAAATTTTCTTAATAAAAACTCATCACATATAACTTAGACATATTTTCCGATCGTTTGATTAGAAAATTTTTCAAAACAAAAATTTTGTTTTGAAAATATTTCGATCAAAAATCGATGAATTTTATTGAGTCGAATTTTATCGGGATTTTAAACATATAAGTTGGTATGTGACCGCCTTCAGGTATGGATAAATCACGTATTGGTCATCCCCTATTTGAATTTATATCGAAAATTCCTAATGTTCCTAATATTATTACGGTCTTAAAATTCTGCACATCTATTGCAGATATTGACTGCACGCCGCTGTCATATTTGGTTAATAATAAGGTCAAGTTTTATAAGTTTCTGAAAACTATCGGAAATTTTTGTCTTCCAGCTCGGATTTCAAAATTTTTTTGAGTTTACTCTACTGTGCGTACACAAATGATCGCTTTAGTTTTAGTCTAACCCTAACCCGTTATAACCTTCTTTTTTCAATTAAGAATTAGTAATATAAAATGCGAATGTTAATCAATTCAGGATATCAGGTCAAAAGTAATATTTTAATTTAACCCTGTTTTATATTACAATATAAGTTAAACAACCCTCGCATGAAATTTAATTCAAAAACCGGTGCTCTCTTAAACTTTTAAACGGTACAACATTTTAATTGTGTTATTATATAGAACATTCACATTATTCTTAAAAATACATTATGGGTGTGGTATTCTGTAATGTAAGAAGTATAATAACTTCACAAAAATGAAAAAAAAATCAAATCAAGTAAAACATGTATAATGTTAATGCTGTGAATGAATATAATTAGGACAAACACCCGAAACTAACCAGAAATAAATAGTCGGAAATATGATAAAAAAAAACAAAAGGTATCCAACAATATCATATTGTTTACCTTCCTTCAAATAGCTCTCTTTACAATATTAAAGTACAAAAATATTTGAGAAAAAATGTATGAAATTGATATAAAATATAATAAAATATGGAAATTTGATATGGTATATTGTTTCTTATTGCATATTTTTTTAAAAAATTTTTTATAGCACATTAATATCGAATTATAAAGTTTTTTTCTCTCTCGCATTTTCTTGTGGTGCCCGCCGTCTTACCCACGTTTCTTGGCCATCTTCGGTTTAGCCACATAAAATGAACCGGCTTATTTCGCGTCAAACATTATAAACAACAAGAAATTTATACATTTGTTGTTACTTTCTCACAAAACTGGATTTCAATTTATAAAAAAAAAAACCAATCAAAATGTTTGTTAGTAAAATATGTATATAAACTTTATGAGTTATATGATATATTTGTATAACTTATATAGTATTAATTCTCTAAGTATATAGAGTTTATATTGAATATTAAATAAGTATTGATTTGAAAAAAAAAATTATCCATCGAAGGTTATCAGAAGATCGTTGTGAGAAAGGTGGTACATAATATTCACTTTAACATTGTACATCGAATATTGCTCATAATATACACGTTATCCCTGATATACGCGGCTATCTGTATAAGCTTTGAACTTTGAAATCAAAAAATCTCTTCGAAGATTCGTCCGCCTAAAATATTCCGTATTCCACCTCTATATTTTATATTATAAAGAGTTCTTAAAATTAATCCTGAACAAGAAAGAAGAACTAAAATGTTCAACATCCTCAAAGAATTGTTAATATTAGCTCTTTCAAAAATTGGATACCATAGCTACCTTTTGGAACCGAACTATATCGCTCTTGCCTTCATTCTTCACATGGGTTCGAGACGAGAGTCTACCCTTTTATGCCTTTTCAAATCAATCGTAAATTATCGAATAAAAACCCAAAATAAAATTTGAAGTCATTTAAACAGGGCATGGACACCGAAATTGGATCGGAGCCAATGGGAAGTTAAATCAAGTAGGTACTACACTTAGCATTTAACTTGTAATTTCTATCTACATAAGTTGGATGCAATTTTATACTTTTAATGAAATTTCCCGATTTATATAAAATTTTACGATTATTAGAAAATATA
>JANTOP010050333.1:0-23969 GCA_027564815.1 Symmerus nobilis | reverse complement strand
ATATGTTCTTTATAAGTTACTCTTTTATGTACAAATAGTAATTACATATATTAACCATTACATATATTTCAAATAAAGTACATATAATAAAAAATCGCTTTTTTTCGACCTCATGACTAAAAGTAAGCCCTTAAGGTGATTTTTCTCATCATTTTTTCCACAAAATCAACATTTTTCATATGTTTAATCTACTGTATCGTCTTCTGTCTCTTGCAACCAACAATACCAACAAATATCACCCAAAAGAGCATGTAGCTCGACGATATTCAAATACATGATTTTATTAATCAATTTAAATCCAATAAAAGGTCAAAAAATGAGAAAAATCCCATTTTTTGGAGTCCTTTGGCCTATAAATTTGAATTTGAAATATCTCAAAAACAAGAGCTAACCTGGAAAAATGGTTGGCACCGTTGGATTCTCGTTTCCCCCCTAGTTCCCCGCTTGACGAGAAAAAAAATCTGTATTAACTTTAACTGCTAGTTTTAACTTACGTTAAAATTTCAAAAAAATAACGTTTTAACGATTAACGAAGTTAAATTTTAGATTAACTTTGCCCACCTCTGAATATAATATATCAAGAAATATACATGCAGCATCTTTTTTGTACTAATTACACTATGCGTCACCTTTTGTGACATAGACAGTGACGGTACAGTGGTGTGCTGTCTAATAAGCAGAAGGCGCAGAGGTAATAAGAATATAAAATTATTAAATAAATATATTTTTGTTTTGTTTCTCATACCAATCATTCTAGTTAATTATTTAATTTACTTATTTATAACGCTTTATGTTCCGAGCCTTATTTTTTCAGTTTTAAAATCTATTTTTTACCCAAATAATGGTCGCTAAGTACATTCCTCATGATGTTAAACGTTAAAAAAACACACATTTCCATTATTTTTTTTAAATACTCTTTAATTTTTTTGAGAAAATTTTTTTATTTCATCTAATAATACATACTTTTAAGTTTATAAAAAAATTTTTTTTTGTTTTTCATCATTGTTATTTTTTTTTCTAAACGCCGTGGAAATTGGCTCTTTAAAAAAACCAGAAATTCGGTTCCACGCTTTCTGACAAATTGGCTAGTTTGAAATGTAAAATTCAAATTCATTTTAAAATATAAGACTATTTACTAGCCCTCTACGACGCCGAAATTTTAAAAATCGACCGTTAAAAAAATTTGAGTGAATTTGAAAAAAAAAAAAATACCAAAAAACGCCCTATTATTACCCCTTCTTGTTCGAGAAAAAGGGGTTAAAGATTGAAATCGAAAAATATGGCTCCGTACGGATACGGATTTTGAAATACCCATTCCGAGAAAAATGCGTTCAAAGTTTTCTTTACATTCATTTTGCATACAAAATTGAAAATAAAAAAATAGTACAGCATATAGCTCCGAAACGAAAAGGAATTTTCACCCAAAATTTTCAAAATTCTTGAACCTATATAGAATAACATAATGCAAACAAGAAAAAAACGATTTTCGAAAATTTGTTGAGGAATGTAACCTTAACGAAATTTTAAAATTTCACAAAAAAATTTCAAATCTTCGGTAAGCTCTTTGAAAGCCTAAAATTTAAATTTTATTTTATAAAATTAGGGATAATATTTTAATCCCATTCATTCAAATAATTTCCCCATAAATTTAATCCCATAAATTCAAATGAAATATGAGGATTTTGCACAAAAACTTTCCCAAACCATTTAAAGCTCATTGGAAGCTTTAATTTCCCAACCTAAATATTTCACATGTTCGCAAAAAAAAAACTTCTAAAGTCTCGAAAGCTTATAGAAAGCTTAGAATTTAAACTTCATTTTAATATAATTTCAAATCCAATTATTATCCGGTTTATTAAATTGAAATTCAATTTGAAATTTTTGCTAAAAGCTTTCTGAAACCATTATAAGCTCTAAGAAATCTTTAAGACTCTAACCAAATTTTGTATATCCTAAAATCTATTTTCTATCCTGATAACGAATCCTTAATAAAATTTCACATTTTCCCAAAATAAGCTTCAAAAGTCTCGAAAGCTCATAGTTATTTTCCATTTTTATTTAGAAAGTAATTTCAAATTTTTCTAATATTTATACAATGTTACTATCTACACGTTAAAAAATGATAAACTGAGTATTCTTTGACTTTCTCAATACTTTTTCTCGTCGATTTACCATAGTTAACTTTCGATTTCAAATTGTGAAAGCAAAAAATGACTTTTTGCCATTTTTTTTCAATTGTAGCGAAATTACTGAGCGGACTGACAAAGTTGGTGAAAAGAATCTGTAGGTAATTTAATTACCTTTAATTTGATATCTCACTTAACCATATCGATCAATTATAACTCGAGGTATATTCAAATATGTGAGACTACCACTGAACAATTTTTAAAAACTCATATCTCGAAATTCTATCTATAGAAAAAAATTTTTATTGCCAATTTCGTGCTTAATGCGTCAAAGTATATATGAAAAGTATAATGGCATCTACATCACAGAGATTTCTTTTATCGGAATATCACTGAGCATATTTTAAAACTTTCGGTAGGAGAGCGCCTCTATTTTTTCCAGGTGGAAGGGGGGCGCAGGTAGGAAGAGTTTGGAAACCCCCCTTGTTAAGAAATGTTTGAATATTTTGGGTAAAATATGGTCGTAAATTTCGATCTCAAGAATTATCTGTTGAATTTTTTTGGCGAAATTAAAAATTAGATGAAAATCGGAAAATTTTGTAATTCAGAAAATTATATAAATTTTGGAAAATTTAATAAAATTAGAATTAGAAAATTTTTATCAATATTCGGAAAATGTGTTCCAAATAGGGAAATTTCATGAGGACTACAAAATTTCATATAATTCTAAAAGAATGTCTAATATTAATTTAAATAAAAAAAATATAAATTGTATGTTGCATTTCGAATTCCACAATTCTCAGCGGATGGAAAATAAATAATTTTCACAAAGAAACCTAGCCGTGTTATATTTTATTTCACTACCAGGAAGGTTTATCAATAATTCAAAATCAAAATTTCAAAATCAGAGGGATTTTGAGTTACGAAATCAAATTCATTTTATGCTTTCATTGAGGAGGAATATTCTGTTCAATATTTATGATTTGATTTTCTATTAATTGTTTATTTAATTATTTTTTAAGTAAATTAACCAATTTCCCTTCCAGGTATTTATTACGATAACGAATGCATCGTGGGGTAGTCCAGGCAGTGGACAATATCACATACAAACCGATGAAGGACCGGAACGGTATTTCCGCTATCAAACCGATAATGGACAATATAGAAAAGAGAAAAGACTGGAAGATGGGACTGTGATAGGTTTGCAAAAATTTTCTTTCAATAAAAAATTATTCAAAAAAAATTTTACGTCAATTTTAGGAACAGATGCTTGGATTGATGCTTTAGGCTATTTGCGACAGAACGATTACATAGCCGATAATCAAGGATATCGTATCCTGAAAACAAAAACAGTTTATGTTGGTGTTGATCGACCAATTCAAGTACGATTTTTTTTATTCATATTTAATATTGTTTAATGTTTATTCTTAAATTAAGGATGCAATAAAAGCTGCCAAAAAGAAACCGGCTACAGCCGGAATTCTCGTTAAACCACAGAACAGTATTGGAACATCCATCAATGAGTTGGATCAACAACCAAAGAAAAGCTATATATCACATCATTCGACAACGACAACGACCACCATTCGACCGGCTGTTAAAAATCTTAATCCCTTAGGTTATGATCATTATGAGAATCCTAATATATTTGTACGGCCCCATTCTGAACCGATCGATTCAAATTATCTCCCATCTGATTATGGAACGAAAACGACGACCCCATCATCGATTTATGTAACGCCGGCAATCAAATATCCAACATCAACGGTTAAGCCGGACGCTTATGATCCTCCACTTGCCGTATATCCTCCCTCATCAACTCCAGCTACCCCTTCATCTGATTACGGTACACCATTAGCTGTATATAAACCAAATGAATTAGGGCCTAATTCAACACCGGAATCGATTCGGGTATCATCTACACGTAGACCTAATTTTAGTTCAACAGCATTACCACCGGAATCGATTAATGATATAAATAATAATTTACTACCCGCTTCGTATCAATCTAATTATTCACCACCATCACAACGTTTCTATCAAAGTTCAACCCCTTCGCCAGTAAATGTTCCGTTATTTAACCGGAACGTTGGTTACTCATCGACCGTCTCACCATATTATCTACATTCGAATCAAATAGGAGATGGGTATCATAAGCAATTCCCACTGTATGATGGGGTGGCCACAACGGCTAACGGTTTTCGATACTACCTTCCACGACAATACCATGAGGAGGAGAATTCCGGTAGTCGAGATCGAGCCGGAAGCTTTGGATATATTGATCCATTTGGTATACGCCGGGTTATCTATTATAATGCATCACCGGAAGGTGGTTTTCAACATCGAAAAAATAATCGATACGTTGGATTCGATGCAACACCGTACGATCCAAGGCCGTTATAAAAGAAACATTTTTTTTTTTTAAATAATTTATTTGACTCTGACTCGCACCAATTTTACTTACTGACTAATGGAAAAATATATGTAAATCGATTTTTTTTAACAAATGGTGATAAGTACAAGTAGCGGGAGGGGTTTGTACGATAATAAATTTGTCTCATCAATTAACCAGACAAGTTTATATATTAAACTTGAATGACCTGACCAATAATTGGTATTTTCATTTAAATAAATCATCAACTCGATTTATGCTAATCAGGGGTTTGCTGTATGTAATTTGAATGCATTGATATGGGAGCGAATTACCCCCAGGAAATTCAAATATTAATGAAGACGACTGTAAAGACGATTCTTACAAATTTCATTCTTAAAATTCCGAGAATATAAATACTCCTTTAGTAAATTTTCCCATTACATATCCTGGTATAAAAGTCATATGGAATTACCCATAGGTTAATTGTTGTATATCAACTACCCTATAGGCCATTAATATTCGATCAGATTCGGCATTAATTACTAAATTTAATATTTCTTGGGTAAGTGATTTTTTTCTTTAAAAGTTATGGAGATTTTCTTATTTTTAGATGGAATTTTTCTATTTGTGGTAGGAAATTCTACTTACTGAACCGATACTTACGGCCAACAAGGTATTAAAATATTTATTTAGGCAATCATTCGGATAAATTAAAAACCCTAATATTTATTATGAGAAATTACGCTAATTGTCAAGGAAAAAAAATTAAATTGAATATTCAATTAACAATTAAATAAATTTCTTAAAAAAAATTCAGCTTGTAAATTCTATAAATAATTCATTCCAATAATAAAATTGACATTGATACATTTAATTTTATTTAATAAAAATTAACCTTCAAATATTTCAATAAAATTATGGAATTTTTCAGAAGACCGGCAAAACAATAGATTTTCTACGGCCACCCCCGAAATTCCATTCAAACAATAATAACATAAAAAAATCTACTATAATTAGGTATACAATAAATTACCATAATTAAATAAGTCATTCAAATAATTAATTAATATTAAAAATTTAAAACAATATGTTAAGATGACCATCACATTGAATTAATAATTAGTTATTAAGTATAAATTTCAGGTATTTAACAGAAATGAATTAAAAAATTTATATTTCGAAATGAAATTAATTTATTAACATAGAATAGAATGAAATTCTTTAATTTAATTAATCTTCACGTTTAAATTAAAAAAAAATTATAATATTCGGTCAATTTTATTCTCATTGCAAATTGAGACTTGCCATATTAATTAAAAATGATAAATTTATTACAAATAAAATTATAAAATTATTCTTAATTTAATAATAAATTGTAAGATATTTATATTTGTATAATAGATAATTACAACGTAAAATATGAATAAAACATATACATTTACAAATTCTGTTGTTAATAAATTTTCATTGACTTTGTATATGAGTTGAAGATTATCGATAATTTCTATAAATATTTCAAATATTTTATTAATTTGTATGCAAATCAAGTTTACAAATAAAAATTGTCAATATAATAATTAATTAAAATTCCCATCATAAAAATGCAATGCTAATGGAGATTTGTTACAGAGAATTAATATTACGGGAGAAAATGTATTTAATATTCGTTTAATTTATTTTTTGTTTAATTATTTATTTTTTAATTTTTATTTTTTCCCAATAAATGAATTGTAATTGAATATAAATTGTAATTTTATTCAATTGTAGATGATGTGATAATGGGTTCATTAGTAGTTTTTAATGGGATCATATACTTGAATGAAATTCGTAAAATTGTTGAATTATTTCGACCACCCATATTATAGTAAATAATTTTTAAAGGATTTGTAGATAGCATTAGATATATGTTGACACCCTGCAGTTATTCTTGTAGGATGTATAAATTCAGATAACGATTATATTTAGAGACCCATTCATTCCGGAGCTAATAATTAAACAGACTTGCTCTGGGATATTATCCTGAAGTTATACGATGCAAATTAATAACAATAGTTTCTGTAGTATTAGCCCTATATCAGAATATTTGACTAGAAATTACATTGTAATAAGTTAATTTTTTTTTAAGGGGCTACACATGTATAATATTGAGAAGAGCATCAGAAAATTTTAATCGATATTCACAAAATTACATAGTCCGATATCCGATTTGGGAAGTCCAATTACGTTTCTGAGAAAAACTTTTGAAAAATAATTAAGATTCAGTTACAAATTTCGGGAAAACCAATCATTTCTTCAAAATTGGAATATGTTATTCAAATTGAAAAATGTCCTTAAAGCCGTGAAATTTAAAGAAAATTAGAAGATAGGTACATTAAATTAGAACATTTTTCTATTTCAGAATATTTCCTCATTTCAATCTTTTCTAATTGTATTTGAGACCGGAATATAATTGAATCAGTTGCGTGGAATCTAAGGCCAGGAAGGCGCAGAGCACACCTGAAATATAAACAAAATTGTAACCTGGACTTCCGCTTCGGGCTTCGTAAAGCTTCCGAGATTTTTGAAGCCTTTTTTTGGAAAAATTTTAAATTCGTAAAAGCACTTGGATATCTGAATAGAAAGTAAATTTTAAAACTTAAAAAATTAAGTTCGAAACATAGGGCTCTCTTTTAGCTTACAATGGATTGAGAAAGAATTTAGCGAGAATTTCATATTTTATCAAAATTTAATGAATCGAATAAAAATTGAGATTCCAAATTATATAAAATGATATTTTAAGTTCAAGCTTTCAATGAGCTTTCACAAGAGCTTTTGAACATTTGTTTGGGAAAATTTGAAATTTTGTTAAAGAATCGTTTGTCTGGATAGAAAATAGATTTTATGACGTGAAAATAAGGTTCTGAAAATAAAGCTTCCTGGGAGATTTTAAGTTTTGCAAGAGCTTTTGTACGAAACGTTTAGTTTTAGAATTTTTGTATTTTTCCTCAACTAATTTATAAACTTTCAGCATCATTACATTTTTCTGGATCCGATTAAAATTATTGGGAAATCCGGATCAAATGCCACAATGTCCGATACTCAAAATTACGAATTTTTGATTTTTCTTATAGATCAACTTTTCCAAAATATCTCAATTTTGCACACCTTATGGGAATGTTGACCGCACGCCACTGAATTGAATACAATTCGTTAAGTAATGTGATTAACGGTTTTCTCACTTTCTCGAAATATTCTGAGGTTCTTTTGAATTTTATATACTTTCCTTGGCATTTCTGGGGGATTTGTCATCGTTTCTGGGAGATTTTATTGGATTTAGTCCGATTTTCAGTTAGTCTTATTTCTATGACCTTTTCCTAATTTTTTTCGGCTATTTCTGGACTTTTGTCGCTAATTATGGGATTTTTTTTTTATTTTCCCAGGCCTTTCTCGATCTTTTGAATTTGAATCAACTCTTTTCAAATTTTTTCCGGACTTTACCGCCCCTACCGATATTTATTAGCCTACGTTACCGTAATTCGCTCACCTGTTCTTGATATGTGAGACCTCTTTCCAGAAGATATGAAGAAAGTCTAAGGAAAGTTCGCAGAATATTGGGAAATTCGGATAGTAAGTCGAGGAAAAAGTAGCAAAAGTTAGGTAATGGCAGGAAAATAAATTAGAAGTGATGTACATGTCTAGTTAAAATTTCGAATATTCGGTCGAAATTGGGAAAATAATTAAGCGTAGTCGGCGATATGCTGAGCAAATTTGAACAAATTTTATGAAAAGCCTAGGAAACCAGAAAATATTCAGGAAATATCAACAAATGAGAGGCAAGATCGAAAAAGCGCAGAATGGTCGGAAATTCTCGTAAAAATTCGATTAAATTATATAAAAGTTATGATAAGGACAATAGTTGGGAAAAGGTCGAATAAAGTTGGGAAAATTCCAATAAATATTTTGCAACAGTTTTTTTCACTTTTTTCTACGTTTTCCCAACATTTCCTAATATTTATTAAATTTTCTAGGAATTTGTTAACTAATAACTTGTGCAGTGTGCACTTAGACTTAAGGGGTCAGTTCCCAACCTCGTAAACTTTTTTCAAAAATTTTTTTTTTCATAGAAGAATTTATTTAATTACTTCCAACTTTTTATACATGAAAAAAGGGATATTTATTTTTTTTTTCTTTTTAATGGAAAATCTCGCTGGTATCGCTGCCTGAAATTGCCACTATTTGAATCTGGCGGACACGATAACTCAACTTTAGAGCTTCTGAAAAAAAAAATTGAAAGAGATTATAGAAGAGAAAGCTTATCGCTATGGTCCAAACCAAAAATATTCACATCTACAGTTAAAACAAAAAACAAAATGGCGAACTTTTGAAATTTTAAAAATGGATTAAATATTCATGGATAACCATAATCCTGGTTCCGTCGATAGCTACACATGTGTCGAACATTCCATAAAAATTTCAGCTAGATAGGTGCAATAGGGTTTTTTATAGGATGTCCGCCAGGTCGAAAAACATTCTATTGAGAAAAATGCGATTTACTTTTATTTTCTCGATAATAATATATAGAGACCTTCCCATTATTTCGCATTTTTCGATCTGTTTTCGAACTTTCTGACCAAAATTATAGTTTCTATATCAATTCTAAGTATGTTTGCTACAAGAATTTGTGGTATTTGAGAAATATATCTTTTGAAAAAAAAGATTGGGAACTGACCCCTTAAGGGGGGACATCACTTTTCCGATTTTGGTAAACCGATTTTTTTTCTTTTGCGTAATAAATGTCAATTAATGTATCAAGAATAGTGGATTAAGAGGATTTGCAATTGCGGTGGACACGATTTCTCTGCCTGTAATTGATGAATCGCTTTGAAATTTGTTCCAGGCATTCTTAGATATATTCTCTTGTCCTTGACGGGAACAGATTTTTTAATATCAACAATTTGTATTTATTTTAATCAATAATTTCAAAAAATAGGCAATTTTTTAAAAACTTTTATTTAGAGACCCACCATTTTTAAAAAAAAAAAAAAATTTTTTATTTCCTTTCCATCAAGTACGAGATAAACTAATGTAATTTTAGTTTCTTTTTAATTTGTTCAATTTAAAGAATCCGTGTTCCCGGAATCGTGTCCACCGCAAAGCACTGTTGATGTGGCGCTGCCACACATCCGGCAGCATTACGGCTAGCCATTTTGATTTTTTTTTAATACAAAAATTTTAAAATATAGTTCAAGGTATGCCATTTAACAGTCCGCAAAAATTTTTCATTACAGTAATACGGTTCTTCTAAAAAAAAATAGTAAAATTAGCCTTGATTTTAATACTCAAAATTGATGTCCCCCCTTAAGTAAATAAATCTTGTCCCATAGTCTAATATTTCAAATTGTTCCAAAAATAAATGATAAGGATGCCTTAGAAAAATCTCCAAAAGGGGCAAGTTGCTGGAAATAAAAACATTTGAGAGAAATCCGGAAATTTTATAAAATTCGAAAATCCAAATTTGATTTTTTCATCGGTTCTGAACACGATTGCTTTCTATATCTATATCTATGTAGTAACTCTAAATTGACATGATAGAGATGTATTTATCCATATACCCAATAACGGAGGTAGAATGAAGGTACTTTAAGTAGCTTAATTAGCAGGATTATAGGTAGGACTCGAGACTAAGATCTCGAGTATCATTAACTTTACAGTTTCATCAGCAATTAACTAACAGTTAAATGATACAAAATATCCCGTTTAGGGATTGAAATTGCGAATGGTTACATATGGAGACAAATTTTGCTCCAAATACAACATTCCAATTCAAAGAATTTTTGAAAAATCCCGAAAAAATTATCGGTGATTTTTTGATATTTAGAAATTTTTTTATTTGGGATTTTTGGGAAAATTTGGGATTTTTGATTATTAGGAAATGATTTTTCAATTTTTCGAGCTTAATTAAATTTCGAAACTAACACCAGAAATTTTTTCCAATTTCCAAAAAAATTTCCAATTCTCCGATTGTGGATTTTTTGATTTTAATTCATTTTTGGAATTATTACAGATTTTTATTAAATAAATTATTTATGAATCGAAAGTTTTGGAATAAATTGATGGGAATGTTTTTCATTAGATTTACTTTCAAAAAATGCAGTTTTTTGGGAAATTCTTAACTTTCAAGTAGATATAAATTATTATGGCAATTGAATAGCCTTAAGTACTTATCAACTTACATATACCTTACATTTTTTAAATATAAAACTATCCTATCCGAGCTATGTTTTCTAGAATGGTTTGGAGATTTACCAGCAATTTATCAGATTTGATAAAAAATGATTAAGTAAAAATAATTGAATTTTTATAATATTTAAAGGTAGCATACCCCTTAAGAGATATATAAAATTAGGTATACGATTGTAATATTTATTATTAATTTTATTTTTAATTGAAATTTAATTATTTGATGACTCAATTATTTTCGCATATCTATCTTAAGCGGAAGTTGATATCATTCAAATATGGAAATGAGCGTAACTCAATTGTTATCAAAAAATTGACGTAAGTAAATGGTTGAAAATACGTTATAGAAAAAAACGAGTTATATGTAGTAAAAGATATACCACATAAGAAACTTGAGGAATAGTCCATTACTGTCTATGTCCACGTAATTTTAGATTAACCAGAAATCATGTAATAATTTAGTGGAATATATCAATATGTGCCACCACCCTGTATGGTATATTACACAAAATTCATACGAAAATTATATCGATATTTTCAACATACAAGTTGATTACATGTTTGATTGAACGCATGAGAAAACGAGTTCTCCCATTGATTCAGGGTCTTCATATTAGCATACCAATTACGTACCCGTACTATCTAAATTACTAACAATATATTGTTGTTACCCTTAGGGCCTCTACCCAATTTTAACAAAAATAATAACTAACATTTCTAGCTCAGGTATAAAAACCAATTGTATTCCAATAGATAAGTCATATTATCATTTGTTATCAAGTTATTCGTATCATAACTGAGTGGAGGAGAGTTAGTTTTATTAGATAACTTTCCAAAAAAAAAAAAACCAAAATGGTATACTTTTACATAATATTTTTTAATTGATAGAAATTTTTCCATAAAACATTAAATTTTTTAGAGATTACTCGTGATAGCATTGTGCATTACCGGCGCATTATGTTTGCCGGTCCAGAAAGGTAACAAGCCAAAACCGGCAATACCACGATTACCACCACCACCAATTAAATTTTTAAAGCCCGGTCATAAAATCATTCGTCGTGATGCACCCATATTTAAAACGGGACCATATCCACCGGCCCTACCATATCCACCAGCACTTCCAGTAACGGAATATGGCCCACCACCACCAATACCTGTAGTCCCTGAATTACCACCACTGCCACCAGTCGAAGAGTATGGTCCACCACCTGTAGTTTATGTTCCCCCTCCTGCACCACCAGCACCATTACCTCTACCCGAAGTCCCAGCACCCATATTAGTTCCGTATCCACCAGCCGAAGTATACGGTCCACCACCAGTAGTCGAAATACCAATTCCTGAACCTCCACCACCACCACCAGTTGAAGAATATGGTCCACCTCCTGTAGTTTATGTGGCCCCTCCAGAAGCGCCTGCTCCATTACCCTTACCCGAACTTCCCTTACCAGTACCCCAGCTACTCCCATATCCACCAGCAGAAGAGTACGGTCCCCCACCACCACTTCCCGAAATTCCACTACCAACTCCTGAACTTCCACCACCACCACCAGTTGAAGAATATGGTCCACCACCGCTACCGTTACCACTACCACCACCAATTGTTACTGGCCCATATCCACCAGCTGAGGAGTATGGTCCACCCAAAAAGGTATATATTCCACCTCCATCTCCACCAGCACCATTACCACTTCCTGCACTTCCAGCTCCAATTGTAAAGTTAGAACCGCTACCCGAAGTTAAACACACCCCGTATCTACCAGCCGTTGAATATGGTCCACCCATCATTGCACCACCACCAGCACCAGTTCCCTTACCGTTACCCGAAATTCCTGTTGTCGTAGCCCCATATCCACCAGCATTGAATCCATATCCACCAGCCCAAGAATATGGACCACCATTGGAGAAAGTTTATGTTGCTCCACCATCACCACCAGTCCCATTACCTCTCCCTGAACTCCCAGCTCCAGTCATCAAAATAGATACCAGATACCCACCAGCACTTGAATACGGACCACCAGTTTTTATTCCGGCACCATTACCGTTGCCTTTACCGTTACCGTTACCGTTACCATTACCAATCGTTGCACCAGCTCCATATCCACCAGCCGTCGAGTATGGGCCACCATTAACAGAAGCACCACGTGTTTATGTTGCCCCACCAGCACCACCAGCTGCATTACCTTTACCCGAACTACCACTACCAGTTGTTAAACTGCACCCATACCCACCAGCTGAGGAATATGGACCACCACCAAAGCCACATGAAACTTATGGCCCATTACCGACGCATCAACATAATTCGTTTAGAATTAGGTAAAGAAAAACAATTTTATACAATTTAGGAAGAAAATTTTAAAGATGAAAAACTGAAAATTAAACGCAAATTTATAAAAAAAAAATTTTTATTACAAAAAAAAATATCAAAAAGAAAAAAATCAAAATTTTTAAAAAAATCAAAATAAAACAGCCTCCAGAATATCAAAAACGGTTACTCATTCGCCCAAATTGGTGGCCAAACAATCGTACATGACGGTAAAGTGTTAGTCAATAAAGGATCATTTCAATATGTCGACAATCAAGGGGTACCAACAATGATCAGGTTCAAAGTGGTGTAAACCGGATTTATAATTAAAAATCGACCTTAGAAATAAATTATCCAAATTTATATAAATTTTATTTTAAAATATAATATTTAAGACTTATTTTGTAAAAAGAAGAAAATTAATAAAATTCACTAATTTATTGTTTTGTTTGTAATATAAAATTCGTTTTAATTACTTCTTAAACTAAAGGATAACCTTAAGGGATTATCTGGTTTATTTATCAATTCGGTTTTGATATTCATCTCAGAATTTCCATTCCAACGGATTTGATATTTTCTGATCAGCTAAAATATAACAAAAAATAACTTATTTTTTTCGATAGAAAATTCAACCCCTGAACCTACCCTTATCATAAATAACATCATATTCTGTTCAGCTAATCGTCTAGCAATACATGCCCGACTTCCATGTCCAAATGGTAGTACAGCAAATGGATTTACGTGTTGATTCAATTCATTTCCCCTTATCCACCGTTCCGGTATAAATTTCTCCGGATCCCGAAAATATTTCGGTAACCGACTGATAATGAAATTTTGGGTTACCGTCACCGTCTATAAAATATCAATTATTCACTGAAAATTCCTTTTGATTCGATATAATATCTTACACCTTTCGGTACCAGATATCCACTTAAAATTTCATCCTTAGATAAATTTCGACCAACTCCAACGGAAATCGGATTTAACCGAAGGGATTCCTTTAAAACAGCAAATGTATAGGGAGCAGTTATGTTACCCGATGTCAATGGAACATTTGGATCGGGTAGAATTTCCCGAATTTCATTGAATAATCTCTCTTGAACGTCCTGATTCTTAGCCAAATGATATAAGATAAAGCTAGTGGTATAAGTTGTCTAGAAAATTATGAATGAATTGTGATAATCGTTATATTTTATCATTGAAATTACCGTATCTACTCCAGCTAACAGGATATCCGTTGACATATTAACTATATCACTAAACGATAACATATAATTTTGGATGTAATCGTTAAGGATTGATTTTCTGGCTGGCTCATCTTCCCTTTCGGACTGTTTAGTTATTATTTCAATTGCGATACTATTGATTAGAGATTAGGTATTTCAATTGAATTTAAACAGTATTATATCTTATCTACCTTTGTAAATATTCTTGGGATTTTCGAAGTCTACGATAAGCTGGGGTTTCGAAATATCGCCACAATTGAAGTCCTTGGTCCGTTGGAATTATAGAGCTTTTAAGGAAAATTATAATTAAATAAATAAAATTAAATAAAAATAAATATGAATTATCGAGGCCTTTTTTTAATTTATTCAACCGTCGTAGGTCCGAAATTGAATTTTTTAACTTTCTGATTCTGAAAATCGGCCACCTTGGAGGTCTATCGGGCAGATTATTGAATAGATCTTGACAAATATTCAGTCGGACTATCAATCTGCCTTCTGCATCGCTCTACATTGTGAATGATGGTTAATTTTTAAAGTTCTTTAATATTGAAAATATGGCATGGAATTTGACGAAATAAATTTTGAAATACGCACAAGATATCATTATATTTTTGACGGAATTTAAACCCTAATTTACCGATCTATTTTGACGTAATCCCCTATTGAAATTCATCGATACTCGTTAATTTTACGATACAGAAATTTCAGGCTTTGCCTTTAACTTTGAAATGGTGGCAGAGAATTTGACGAAATTAATTTTAAAATTCTCATAAGATATTGTTATCTTTACGACGTAATTTTAAACTAAATCTACCGATCCGTTTTGACGTAATCGTCTATTGAAATTGATCGACACTCTACAATTTTGCAATATACAGAAATAACAGAAGTAATTTTCAGACTTTGCCTCTAATTTTGAAACGGTGGCAGAGAATTTGACGAAATTAATTTTAAAATTCTCACAAGATATTGTTATCTTTGCGACGTAATTTTAAACTAAATCTACCGATCCGTTTTGACGTAATCGTCTATTGAAATTGATCGACACTCTACAATTTTGCAATATACAGAAATAACAGAAGTAATTTTCAGACTTTGCCTCTAATTTTGAAACGATGGCAGAGAATTTGACGAAATTAATTTTAATATACTGACTACATATCGTTATATTAATGACGTAATTTTAATATCAATCTACCGATCCATTTTGACGCTATTGAAATTGATCTTTTCGAAAGTTCTGCCAAAGATCGATTTTTGTTCAAAATGTTCCTAACAATTTCCGGGAAAATTCGAAATTACCACACAATATCTAATCTAATGACGCCAAATTATTTCTAGAAAATTAGTCAAGAGATTTTTTTAATCAATTTTTTTTTATTAAATTAAAAGTATTTTTTTTTTGGAAAAAAATTGGCGCGAATCTTCGATTGGAAAGAATTTTCCTGCCAGTATCGCCATAATATTAAATTTCCGGAAAATTCTTTTAACGAATAGGAAAATTTGATGATGCAACATTATATCTAAGGGTCCCAATGAGGAATTTATAAAATAAAATTTTTCAAGAAAGTTTTACCCCCATTTTACACGAGTCGATACAGGAGTGGTTGGGAAAAATTGTGACTTTTCAGGGAAATGCTTATAGTTTCCAGGAAAATAGAAAATTTGATAATTTCGAAATGGAATCAAATAGGGGATAATTTGGGTGATATATAAATATCTTAAGGTCAGGGGGTTCCTTCATAACATATATTTTTAAAATCGATTTATAAGAAAGTCAATACAATTTTTCAAAAAAAAATGACAAAAAATGGGCGCTCTTCGGAAAAGCTCTAATTAAAATTTTAAATTTAAGTAATCCGAAAATTTTATGTTGCAAAATTCAACATCTGGGTACAGTGAGGAAATTATGGAACAAACTTTTTCAAGAAATTAATCCCCCGATTTTATGGGATTTATAATAAGAAAACTTTTCAACCAACCGTAAAATCCGTTCGCATACTTTTCTATAGATAACATAATTTTGTAGCTTTTAGTTGTAAATTTTGCTCGTAATTTTCAATTTTTTTTTTAATAAAACTATTTAAATTTTGAGATTTTAATAGAATTTTCTTATTTTTATATATTTCTATAGCGAGGTTCATTAAATTGTGCCTTAGCTATTCCTAGAAGGGTCAATAATTATATCCCTTTATTAGCAAGGGATTAAATAAAATATTTATTATTTCTAGATCAAAGTTAGAACGCTAAGTGCCCCGAATAATTTTAAAATCTTATATCTAATCAATTGACTACTGATTGTTACCGAACAAGTCCTACTTTGAAGTTTCGATTTTTGGAAAAACATCGTCCATAACCATTATTTTTTAGGTCATTTTCGAATCATCTAGAGCAATGTTTCTCAAAGTGGGGTACGCGTACCCTGAAGGGTACGCCAAAATATTTTAAGGGTACTTTCAGTGGCGTGCGGTCAACATCTCCGTAAGGTGTGAAAGAATTGTGTGACCCCTTATCATATGCGTTTACTTTATTCAAGAGACTCACTGCTATTACTAGAAAGTTTACCGAATATTTTTTCAGCCGGAAATAAATGTAAAAACGCAGAAAGTTGCTTTGACAGTTAGGTCAAAATACAAAAATTAAATATTCCGGAAAAGTGGAAATTTATCTGGGAAATATCAAAATTTCGTAAAGGCTCGCACCGAAAAATTTGAATATCGGCATTTGATCCGGATTTCTTCGGTTATTTTCTTCGGATAAAAAAAAATGTAATGATGCAGGAAGTTTATAAATTAGTTGATCAAAAATATAAAAATATCAAAACTAAACTTTTCATACAAAAGCTCCGTAAAAACTTAAAAGCTCCCAGAAAAGCTTTATTTACAGAACCTCATTTTATACGTTCTAAAGTCTATTTTCTACCCAAAATACGTTCCTTTAACAAAATTTCAGAATTTCCAAAAAAAAGCTTAAAAATTCTCGAAAGCTCATTTTATATAATTTGGAATGAAATTTTTATCCAATTAATTAAATATAATTGAAATATGGAATTTTCGAAGGAAACTTGCCATTTTTAAAGTGCATCGAAAGCTCTAAATTCCAAACATAAGTTTTTACGTGTAAAAATTTGTTTTCTATCAAGATAACAAATAACCGTACTTCAACGAAATATTAATTTTTTCCAAAATAAAGCTTTTAAAATCTCGAAAGTTATTGAACTTTTATCCGATTCTTTAAATTTAAATGAAATATCAAATTTTCGCAGAAATCTTCTCCAATCTAATAAAAGCACATTGAAAGTTCCAAGTTTTAAACTTTAGTTTTTACTTATAAAAATTTGTTTTCTATCCAGATAACGGTCCTTTAACGATAATTTAATTTTTTTTAAAATAAAGCTTTAAAAGTGTCGAAAGCTTGTAGAAAGCTTAAAATTAAAATGCCATTTTATATAATTTGGAATCCATTTTTTATTCCATTTGTTAAATTTCGATAAAATATGAAATTTTCGCTAAAAACTTTTTTTTTCCACCACAGAGAAAGCTTTAAGTTTCGAACTTAATTGTTTGCATTCTAAAATCTATTTTTTATCCGGACATCGGTACTTTCACAAAATTTCGAATTATCCCAGGAAAACATGCTTTAAAAATCATGAAATTGAAGCATATAGGAAAGACAGTAGGAATTAATTGAACGATATTTAGAGAATTCAATTAAATGCCGAGAAAATATATGATTTCGCGTCAAGAAAACGCGAGCGAAAAGTCGGTAAAGATAAGGAAAAATTCGCTAAACTCGGGAAGAATCTAACAGTCCCAGGAAAATGTTAGGATATCAGAAGAATTTGACATAAATATCGACAAAGTTGGTAAAGTCTGAAAAGCCGGAAACATTCTAAGAAAAGAAACGTTGAGAAAACGTATTAAAAACAGGAAGAAGTCTATATTATGAAAAGTAGGGAAAAATTCGGATATATTTGGGTAAGATGCGGCAAATGTTAGGAGAAAATTGTAATTGGTAAAATTTCAGGAAAATGTCGGTAAAAATCTAATCAAAATGGGCGAAAATTTCTAGGAAAATTTCGATAAATCAGAGAAAATCAGGAAAAGGAGACAAGTAGGGACTAGTTATGCCTCTAAATTCCTAACCTTTTTACAGATTTTGTATTGCTTTTGACTGTTTTAACAAAAGACATAAATTCTGCGGATAGATCTCCACTCCAAAAATTCGGTAAAAAGTCTGGAAGAAGTCGGAAAATTTCAGAAAAAATTTGCGAGTCCTAGGACAAGTCATTGGATTCTTTTATACATTTCGATGTGGAATTATTTAAAAGATAATCTGAATAATCTAACTATATGCAAATTTTTAATTTAACTTCTCGAGGGATTCGAGATAGTTAGTTTTTCTGTGCTAACGGAATTAAGAAAGAAAATGAGAAATAGATTGTGTAATGAAAATGATATTTTTAGCTTGCAGCAACATTAAGCCAAGAATAGATGCATTAGTAGCAGCCAAATAGGCTCATTGTAGTCATTCATTTTTTTTTTTAATTATTAGTAAAAGCTAGTAAAAACTTATTATTAGTTGTCAAAATTAATGGTACATGTACATTGTACATATTTAAAATTTTACTGGGGTACTTAAAAATCATTTAAATGACTAAAGGGTACTTTCCAAAAAAAGTTTGAGAAACACTGATCTAGAGGCCTGAAATTTAGCACAGGTGTGCCTAAAAAAGCCGGAATGATTTTTAATAAATTAGGGATACTGGTTCTAGTAAATATTTAGAAGAATTATTATTAAATATCAGGTAATTCTTCAACTAGAGTTCTTAAATATGACACAAATATACTTTGGGGATGCATCCTAGTAGATCCTTCAGAAGAAATGTACCATACAACAAGAATATTTTTTATTAGAAGTTTTTACTTATTAGAAGTTTCAGCTGCCTCAATTATCCGACTGGATCTGGAATCTTTTCGATGTTCCTCCAGCGAAAAGCTGTTCATCCGTTCATCAAACGATACTAACATAATAACTAGAATAATGAAATGAAATTTATAAAATTTGGATATGAACGAAATAACTAAATTTTATATATATATACTTTCCAAAAACAATCGAGCCAGTTCCGGTTGAAAATCAGGAACTGTTGGCTTAATAGTATCAATGAATTCCCTAACAACTTCATCGACAACCGGTAAATATTGTCGAACATTCTCCATTGAACTCAATCCTTTTTGGGCTTGTTTCCGAAGTAAATACCAATCAGGACCATTTCTATCAATAAAATAAATAAAATTTCGTAGGTAGAGGATGTCTAAGTATAATTTTAAAAAATTAATTCAAAACGAACGTCGGTAATAAACCAGCCGTTTTATAAATATAATAGCGGTCATTTCTATATTTAGCCAACGCTAAATGGCTTTTCCTTGACGGAAAACATTCCGGACCGTATTCAGTTAGAACTTTTTTAATATCATCCGGATTGAATAGCCATACAACATCAACACCGGGTATCATCCGTTCACGTACAATATCACCGTACTGTTCGTATTTTTTAAAACCGGCTTTATGCAATTCCGTCCATTTATACGAACCTAAATAAATATATAATTTGAATTTAATGATTTTATTACAAGGAATTCGAATACCAATCAACGGTAAATAATTAAGTATAGATCCCAATCCTAAAAATCCTTTCGGTCCTGGTATTTCATCGAATGATTTTATGGTATTTACCGGTAAATTATCGATAGTCAGTTCACTGTTCGTATACACTTTCCTTATGAATCTCTTAATTAACTTTCGACTTATATTCATATTGGCTTTCGAATCAAATAATTAGCAAATCAAATTTCTATCAAACAATAAAATTTGCTTATTCCTTCAAATTTTCTTAACAAAAAAAAATATTCTCGTCTTGCTATCCGGAATGTAAATTAACAATAAACTGATTGTAAAATTGTTGAATTTCTCGTTTCTGGAGAGGTTTTAAAAATATATAAGTCGTTCCTTATTTTCGATTTGGAGATTTATATAAAGGAATCCAGGGTCCAATTTAAAGTCCAACAATATTATATACTATACCTGACTTAAAGGACATTAGAAATATTCTCAAATTTTATGAACAAAGTTTGGCATGGAATTTTCGTCAATAATCTAAAAAATAAAAAAAAATCAACATTTATGGTATTTATGTATGTACTTTCTTTCGGAATGCCCCAAAAATGCCAAGTTAAAAAAATTAATATAAATATTACATTACTTTATCTCTTTGACTCTTAATATATAATATAAGCCAGTGTTGGTCAAATGGAGCTATTTTGTATGCTTAAATTGACTGTGTCATTTACAATTCAGAGTAGGTATCAAGTTTTATATATTTGCTAGATATGCTCTTATGTATGTTTCATTTTATAGAGGAGAACTAGGCTTAATTACACCTTCCTATTTACAACTAACTTAAATCTATGAAAATCATTCACTTAACAATTTCTACCTTAAAATTGATTTGAACATTCTGCATATCTAACTCAATGAATGGTCCAAGATACCTATCCTTTCCGTTTATGGTATATGTGAACCATGGAAAATAAATATTAATTCACAAATAGTCTTCATCAATGCTAATACATTATGTCTTTATGGTTGAGAGTTTCTTCATTTCAGCCTCTTAGAAATAAAGTTAAGAATATAAATAATGCTGTTCGTAATACATTGAAAAAGAACGAAGTACTTTAGATAGTTGCAATATTATACCTTTTACAGAATTTTCAATGCAATTCCGCATCAGTAGCGTGCGATTAACATCTCGATAAGGTGTGCAGAATCATATATAGAATAGAAAAATTAAATATTTCGGAAAAGTTGAAATTTATCTAAAGAAATATCAGAAATTGTAAAGAGTCGCACCGAGAAATTTGAATATCGGACATCGCGACATTTGATCCGGATCTCCCAGTTATTTTCATCGGATCCAGAAAAATGTAATGACGAAGACAGTTTATAAATTAGTTGGTGAAAAATAGAAAAATATCAAAATTATAATTTTCGTACAAAAGCTCTGCAAAAACTTAAAAGCTACCAGAAAGCTTAATTTTCCAAACCTTATTTTATATGTTTCATAATCTATTTTCTATACTGATAGCGATCCCTTAACCAAATTTCAAATTTTTCCAAAAAAGCTCAAAAAATCTCAAAAGCTCATTGAAAGCTTAAAATTTAATTACCTTTTTATATAAATTGGAATCAAATTTTTATCCTATTCATTAAATTTAAATAAAGTTTGAAAATATCGCAGAAAGCTTATCTAAACTATTGAAAGCTCAACGAAAGCTCTAAGTTTTGAACTTAATTTTTACGTTAAAAAATCTTCTTTCTATCCAGATAACGGCCCATTTCCGAAATATCAACATTTTCTAAAATAAAGTTTCAAAATTCTCGTAATCTTACTAATTGAAAGCTTAAAATTAAAATGTCATTTTATATACATCAAATTTTCCCAAAAAAAATGCTTCAAAAGTCTCGAAAGTTTATTGAAAGTATATAAATATTTATGCAAAATTTCAGGCCAATACATGAATTTTTCAAGAAAGAACAAACAAAGACAATGAATGCCTACATGATAATTTGCCTTCAATTCATTCATTCAATTCATTAAAGCTTCCGCAGACATTTTAATTTTCCACAAAGCATTTTAACGAAAGTTTCCGATTTCATTTAAATTTGTTTATCGGGGAAGATAACATAGATGTGATAATGAATAAAATAATATTATAATTTAATTAAAAGCTTTGGATAAGCTTGATGATTATTGACAATTTTATTAAATAAAATAAGTCGATAGGTGTCGGTTGTACTCCGCGCCCTCTGCGCACTAGACTGCACGCCACTGTTCTGTATATTATGCACTGAAAGTTAAACATATACCTGCTTAATGCAAACCAAGTCAGAATTCAGAGATATACATTTTTTACCTCTAAAATTTTAAATTTATCCATTTAGGTTATTTGGGTAATCTAAAGTGAGGAATAAAGTTTAGGGAATTATTTAATGAAATGGTGAATGGTGATAAAAATTTATTAGTCATTTTGTAGGGCATAAATCAATAAAACTGCATCTGTAATTTAGTAGTGCATTATCTATATTTTATATAAATTTCTTTTCAAGTTCCTCTCTTTTAGGAGTCCGACCACCAAAGCTATTACTACACCAAAGTAAATATATGAGTTATGGTAAGTATGTATGGATGGTCAATAATTCACTGAATATCCTAGGGCCTAATTTTTCATCGTTATGTCTAGGACTTATTTTTATTTCCCGGAAGAGCCAAAAGAAGATCATAGCAGAGGTAAGTTGTGGGAAGCTAAACAATATCTACATAAATAGGTATCAATATAATATTTATACTAACAAATGTCACTAAAAATATTAGTAATTCAGATTAATTTCTCAAAAATCGTGAATCGTACCTATCTTTTCCGATTTTCATTAAATTTCCTAATTTTCAATTTTTATAAATTTCCTGACATTATCGAAATTATGAAATTTCAAAAAATATTCTGTTTGTCAGAGAAATTTTCAAATTTTTACTAAATTTCCTAAATTTGATGATCCTAAATTTCAGATTTCATACTTAATTTATTCTCTTACAATATGCAGGCCCGCTGCTTCCATATTAGCGAGGTTGTTCATCGCACACGGGCGCCTCTCTAAAGGGGCGCCATTACGAGTAACCAGCACTTAATTCAAATTCATCAGAGTAATATATTTTCTTCATATAGAAAATGTGTGATCATAAATATTAAGCTTCGATACTGAACAATCGACAAAATAAAAAAATATTTCGAAATCTGAATTTCAGAGATTAGTGAAAACGGCTCTACGAGAAATATAATGGAAATTTTCTAAATTGGCAGAAACTTTTGATACTCGAGAATTAGATATCAATATTTGGGAGATCCAATTCACAATGAAATGATAGATCGAATTTCTATCTATAACAACGTATTTTAGAAATCGGTAGAAATACAATATTCCAAAATCGAAAAATTTAAAAAATAATCGTAATTGCGATTTTTTTAATGGATCAGTTTTGGAATTGCAGATAAATTCTACTAAATTAAAATATTTTATAAACTGAAAAGAAAAAATGCTTGAAATCATTTTTAATGGCGGAATTGGATGTTTCATTAACTTTTTCAAAAAAAATTTTCTTCGGGATAAGAAAAATGTAATAATGCTGAATTGTTCTCAAATAAACAATGAACAAATTAATTTCTTAAAATTAAAAAAAATCATCCCTCGAATTTTGGTGGAGATTAAAGTGGGATGTAATTAGTAAATCGCGAATTTTGAAAAAAAAAAACGTATTTTTTCGGACAATTAGAAATTTCAAAATTTTAGTTAGGATTCATTTAGGGGATAATCCCCTTAAGGCGTTATCCAACACATTATTTTTTGTAAACCACACCAAAAATCTATATTTGAGAATTAAGAAGATTTTATATAAAAATCATAATTTTTCTAGAATTTTTTCGGGATTATTCTGAATAAAATATTACATTATCCAAAATATTTCTTCGAGAGAGAAGCAGTGTAATTACGCAGAATTGTTCTCAAATAAATATTGAACAAATTATTTTCTCCAAATTTAAAATTAAATCAACCGCCGAATTTTGATTTAGTCTAGAGTTGGACGTAATTAAGGAATTAAAAATTTT
>JANTOP010050222.1:0-23982 GCA_027564815.1 Symmerus nobilis | reverse complement strand
AAAAAAAAAAGAATTCGATAAAATTTTCAAAACCGTATTTTGATAAAATTTTCAAATTTTTGATATAAAATCTTGATTTCTAAAAAGCAGTCATCGATTTTTCGAAAATTTTCTCAAAAAAACTGTCACTCATTCCGCAACTTTTTAGACTAGTGCGATCATGGGATCTCAATGAGATCGATTTTTTTTCGAATTTTGAAATTTCCGAAGTCGTTTATCGAATATCGCTTATCAATTCTCTTATCGTTAATCGATTCACCAACTTGGACGCGCCCTTAGAAATATAAACTAATTTCTAAGATTTTCATTTGCAGAAGGTTGAATTTGGAATTTTATTTTCAAAATATTTTTAACAATCTAAAAATGAACAAAATATTTCAAATAAAAACAAGAATTAAGAAATTTAAAAATTGTTTTTTTTTTATCAAAGGTGAATTTATATTAAAAATATATTTTCAAAGGGGTTAAAGAGGAATGAATATCTGCAACTAGCATTGGTAGAGTATATCACTGTGAAGATAAAAAAAATTAACTTATAATTAACAATATTCACGACCAACGCCGAACAGAATGCTTGACGATGTAATAATCATTTCCAATTCAAATGAAATATGGTCAATTAGGAACTGAATTTAGGTTTAATTATTCAAACTGGTGTTCACTAAAATGGGAAATATTGCATCAATTTGTTTCTACGGCCTCAAAAAATAAAATAGAGTTCTCAATCCAATTGACCAATAGACTGGCCTCAACTTTCCTATTCCTAAAGCCGTTCGCGGTCTAAATTCAAAAATTGTTACATTGATACTTTTATCTTTTTTTTTTAATTTCTTTTATTTTGTAAAAATTATTAATATAATTCTTTGATCTCCATTATACAATTATAAATAGTCTCCTTATTTAAATGTAATATAATTACATATTTTTAATTAGTCTTAATTATCTACTTATAGGGGCTACCGTAAAATGGAATGCGATTAACTAAAAAAAGAGTAAAAATAATCATTTTAATATAATTTGGCTAATTAACGGAAAATAAACATTATTTTTGATCGCTTCTTAGAAAAGTAACTATTACATAATTTTTTTTTCATTTAATACTGTAGCTTATATCCTAAAAATTTTAATTCCTAATGATATTTTATTACATTTCATTTATTATTTAATTTATATAAATATATAACATGATTTTTCTAGATTTTATTTACAAACTTCACGGCTAACTTTTTTTAATCAAATTATTTCATTAAATATATTATTTATATGTGTTTTTGTAGGCTAAGTAGTTAAAATGCGATTCGTTTATTTCATGTTCTTTTAAATATAATTATCGACATAATAAGAATTTATTCTATAACGAAAACCATCAGCTCGGTTTTTAAAATTTCGAAAATCTATTCGGTGACAATACTTTTCTGAATGAGAGTACATCTATTAGATATTGTTTTGTCCCAGAAGAAATGGTTCAAAACATTAAATACACTATAGCTTTGAATATAGAAAATTTAAGACAACAAGCAGACTGCAGAGAGTACCAACTGCATATAACAATTTCAATAAAGCCTCACTTCTAACTGGATCACATTCATATTTTTTAGTTAGGCGAATTCGTTAAAATAGAAAAAATTAGAAGTTCCATTTATTTTTGAGTATCAATTAGCAGACAACAATAACCGATTCCAACTGAATGATAACAGAAAATAATTTATTTGTCATGTTTGAAGTTTTTCAACTTAAATTCATGACATTTTATTTCATCAAATATATTCCATTTAAAAAATTATTATTTTGCCTGCCTATTGCTTTTTCCCATATAATTCACAAAATGTTAATATGGAAAATGCGAATGTTTGCTTCTAACAGCCTATCATCTGATGAAGGGTTAAAAATTCATAATTAATTTTTTAATACATTACAATTTCAATATCATTTGTCTATTAAATATTTACAATCATACAATTATTCTTTAAAATAATAGAAAATTATACAGAGAACTATATCTCAGACGGACAAAAATTACAACAAAAATATCAATCTAAAATCTAATAAAATAAAAGATTTCTCGCAGATCTAATTCTAAATCATAATTTATATTTTGTTTGCTAAATGATTTTCATGTTTGACTACACATTTTTCATTGTGACATTCGAATTATTTTCTAAAATTAATTTATTTATTTTTACCAATCGACTTTGTGCCATGTATTATTTATATAAATTATAATGTTTAAAATTATTTAATTTTAATATATAAACTAAAGAAAAACAAAGCTCATAAAAATCAATTAATAGCTTCACAAATATACGAATTCTGCTATGGCTGACCGATTTTTATTTCGGTTGCTTCAACAAAATAATGTAAATTGTTACGAATATTTTATTTGGTAGCTATAGCGTTTATGTTTGACATTCCTAGCTCAATAACTTTTATTCAATACATAACTTTAGAATGGTCAATAAAAAGTAAGTATCCACCAGGAATGTCAAAAAGCCCACAAGAAATTCATATACTGATTATCGTCGCTTATTGCATCTTATACCCATACTTGTATTCAGTTTAGATGAAATACTAAAAGCTCTAAATATTTAAATTATAAATGAAATTATATTTTCTTAAATTCAATATACAAATTAAAGAATATTTAATTTTGTTTTTAACTTTTTGATTTTTTTTTTCTTTGCCTTTCTGTTCAAAATTTATAGACATTTTTGTCTATTTTGGAAGCAGCCGTTCGACTCCAATCTAGCAACTAAAAACCTTAAAGGTTTGACCCGTTCCCAAAAACAACCCTTTATTGCACTTAATTCCTTTTATATCTTTATTTTAATTTCGGATAGTATTCGAATAAATTAATGATATGATTTTAAGTTTCGATGGATAGAAAAGATTTCGTCCTTTATTTTCAATTTTTTCACATTGGTTCTAATACGGATATTATTATATTATAAGAAACTATATCTAGTTCCAAAAGGAAGCACTTTCCGCTTTTGTTTCTCATGACGACACTTAGAATAATATAGGACTTGCTACAAATTGTTCGATACATTTTTTAGGATTATGCTTAACCATATGCGAATTAATAGACCTGCAGTGGGAGTTTGCTAAGTCGAAGATACAATCCGTTTGTCCGTTTTACTGCGAAGATACAATTTGTATGAATTTTTCTTTCGAGTCGTATCGACTCGACATAACAAACTCCCACCGCAGTTCTGCGTTAAATAAGGCGTTCGCCGTCAAATTCCCACAATTCGAAGAACAAAATGATATAAATTGATGTGTAAATTGTATGCTTGTATGGATGCTTATAAAAACTGTAATTGCAGCAATGGCAACTTTTTCTATTTATTGTAAGTAGAAATCCATAAGACAAAACAAATTATAAAATTTTATTTCAAAATGGGGGATGTTCGATTTGATTTAAAAAGATAAAATTTTGAATTATATCTTTACGTATGGGATTTTGGTACCCCATTCTGTGAGGTCAAATTATGTCCGATCTATATAAACTCTCTAGAAATTCTCCAAAGCAATAATTATCGGTATCGTATCGGTATAAAAATTCTCCATGAATTAGACATTTATCGTGGTGGTAGCAAAATTCTTTTAGATAAATTATTCGTGAACAAATTTTTCAAATAAACATTGTCGGTTAAGATACGAATTATTGCCCGAGAATTGCACGACGATATTTTGCGGATTTTGCAAGTTTGCTTAAATAATAAAAAGTTTGGACAAATTTTGAATAGCAATTGAATATAATGCAATAAACTTGAACATTTTTACGTGTGTATATTATATATATATATGTATGTATATTAAATCGATCGATCAAATACTAAAAGAAAAGAATTAGAAGTATGTGCTACATTGTGAAGTACCGAAAGTCATGAAAAATAGTATTTGTCAAGATGTAATAAACAATATCTAGTATATATTGAGATAGTAATGCTCGTAATGCTACTTGTATATTCCCATCGCAAATCAAAATCTTATTCAGATGGGAATCCAACGGATTTTTGTATTTCTATCGATCCGTTATCTCCCAAATTTGGTTTTTACAGCGTACAATAGTGTAAGTATTATTTTACAATTTTAAAGAACAGTTCGTTGTATAAAATGGATGTAACGAAATAAAAAATTAGACGGGAAGATTTTGAAAAATTAAATCTAAGTTAGAGGACGGAACCCCAAAAAATATTCTATGGAAGACCAGAGATGATTCAATAAATTTAAAAAAGTGTCCACGAGAAGCAAATAGTTTTGATTTTTAAGTTTCGATCGTCTCGGCTCCTTTTACTGTATCATTTTGAAACATTTAATTTAGTCGAATTCACTCGTACAGATTATTGTGATCAGTATTCGCTTGCCACTTAAATTGTCCTTGCATTAACCATTGTTGACCGTCGGAATAATCGCATCGTTTCAATAGCGGCGTTGCTGGATCATCCTTTGTAGATCTCGTCAAACAATTACCGGAATTAACATGTCTTATTGTTTTTGTCTACAACGAAAGTATTTAATTAACAGTACAGTTTTCTTGTAAACAGACATTACCATCTCATCATATTTCCATTCTTGATTGCCTTGCATACCATGACATCGAACTAAATTGACCGGTCCCCTTGGACTTGCTGCATCCAAACAATTATCATCAGACATGATTTGATGACGTTTTGTGTAGGCAAATACTTGATTACCGCCCAAACCATGACAATAACTACTACCGACTTTTTCATTCGATTTTCGACCCATTGTGTCCAAACAATTTTGTGATTCAACGTTTCGAATCTATTATCGAGTATATCAATTTTAAGAAAGATTTAGGGAAAATTTAACTACTCACCTCTCCCAAGTAGTAATATTCTAGTGGCATTTGACTTTCTGGATAGATATTCTCCAAATACCAACGGAAACTCTTACATTTTAATCGTTCGCGTAATGCTTTACGTTCACTTACATCTCCTGCCGAAGCTTTTCTGGCACCTAGTTCAATTATTTAAAATTTAAATAAGCAAAACAAAAGACATGTATGTAGATCAATTATAATATTCTCATGTGCTATGTGATTATGCTGATAATGATTTACTTAACATTACTAATTTATTACTTTATGATCAATAAACTTGAAAGCAAATCAAGCATTCTATTGCTACGAGTAATTTCTACTACTTATATTAATTGCATGCAACAAACAAAAAATTTTAATCGAAAATTATTAGTTTTATGGCCAAATTGGAGATCAGGTGAATTTTGATGTTTCTTATAATAGCACAATTAAATCAATTTTGAGTAGAAATCCAAAATAAGGAAATATAAACTCAGATCTACTGTAAGACAGAAAAACAACCAAAATATTCGATAATCAGCATGGTGGTTTTCATTATAAATACTAGCTAGAAATATAAAATATCATAAACAAGGCCTTCGAATCAAGCTTAACACAGATGCAGAACCTATTCTAGATAGTAAACAATTATAAAAAGATTAACAAATCTAAAGTATACTTTTAAATAAATATCACGTCCCATTTGCATGTAATATTCTATTCCATTCTAGGTTACGGGCCAAACCAACCAAAATATGAGTATTAAGAAGACGTTTCAGGTTGGGTGGTATTTTCATTTTTAAAACAGTCTTTTTTGGTGAATACGATGCCACCCAAATCCTCCCCTGCTTAAATGCGGGATAAAATTATTAATGTCGAGCAGTGGCGTGCGGTCAACGTCTCCATAAGATGTGCAGAATTTGTGTGCAGTGGCCGGATTTTGTGCACACACTTTTCGACATTTTAAATTTTCGTGGACTTATTTTAAATTTGTTGCAAAAATGACGTTTGGAGAGAAAGCCAGCAATATTCTCTTTCTCATTCGTAAAAATTTTCCGATTTGTAATGTTTATCTCTATATTAAAACTCACTCATTTTTATATCAACGAAAAATTATTTTTGTCAATAACTCTAAACCAGTTGAAAACTAGTGAGGTGAATAAAAATTGGTTGAGTACCTAAATACATTGACGATAACGACCAATTTCGTTGACAACTATGTGCACAAAATCCGGCCACAGATTTCTTCTGAAAACGCAGAAAGTTGCTTTGACAGTTAGGTAAAAATACAAAAATTAAATATCTCGGAATAGGTGAAATTTATCTAAGAAAAATCAAAAATTCGTTAGGGCTCATACCGAGAAATTTGAATATCGGACATCGCAACATTTGATACGGATCTCCAAATTATTTTCTTTAGATCCAAAAAAATGTAATGATGCAGGAAGTTTCTAAATTAATTGAGGAAAAATAGAAACATATCAAAACTAAACATTTCGTTCAAAAGCTCTGCAAAAATTTAAAAGCTCCCAGAAAGCCTCATTTTCTAAACTTATTTTTTACGTTTTAAAATCTATATTCTGTCCAAACAACTATCCTTAACGAAATTTCAATTTTTTCCAGAATAAAGCTTTTAAAACCTCGAAAGCTCATTGAAAGCTTAAAATTAAAATGTCTTTTTATAATAATTTGGAATCGAATTTTTATCCGATTCATTAAATATAAATTAAATATGGAATTTTGGCAGAAAGCTCATTCAAGCTATTAAAAGCACAACGAAAGCATCAATACGATACTTTAACAAAATTTCAAAATTTCCCAAAAAAATGCTTCAAAAAATTCTAAAGCTCATTCAAAGTTATTATTCACAATAATTTGGGTTAGTTTGCAGCAATAAAAATTGGTTAAAAATTGATTTTGTTGATATTTCAGGTGTGTTCTGCACTTCCTGCGCATTAGACTGCACGCCACTGAAATGGAGATACTGAAAAGTCTCGGTTCTACAGAAATTCGCATAAATCAAATAAACAATAACAATAAAATTAAAAACATAAATGATTAGGTTGTTCTATAGAGTATTATATTTTATAATTGGCGTCAGGTCAATTGTATTTTTCTCTGTTTTATTATATTTTCTTTTCAGAACTGAAGTGGGTCACTTGAAATTATCAAATGGGTCACTCGGGTACCCGCGGGTCATAGTTTGCCGACCCTTGTTCGTTTCTGTTCTGTAATAAAGCATTTTAAAATGGAGAGGGGTGGAAATAACTGAGAAACCCGATTTTTTAAAAAAAATTTTTAATAATATTTTGGAAATGCTCCGTTCAATACCTTTTATTTGATATATAACACAAGAATTAACCGTTTAGGAGTTATCAGCGTTGCAACAAGATGCATATCCTGATATTTAAGCAAAAATGCGTCGCTTTGAGGCACCCTGTAGTCGTAACTGTAGGTCGGATGGCGAAGCAAAAATATCGTAGGGAATATTTTTTCTGCCCTAACAAATTCTGAGACTTTTATCGAAATCAAAAGGGGTAGGGATCAGTGGGTTTAAGTTTGGCGTAGAATTGCTGTATAATGACATTACTGCTGATGACATTATCGATAAAACTATCTTGTAATATAGGCATTATGAATACGCTGCCCTTCTTACCAAGTAAAGTAAAAGTAAAGTTCTTACTGAATCTGTACTACTCATTTATATAATGATGATATCTTATATCTAAAACCCTATTTAACAGCATTAAGGGCCAACAATACACAACTAACTCATAATTACAGAACAAGATACCGGATATCGCTCCAACCATTGAACCTGGCAATCCTTATTAAAATAATTCTGCCTAAAACAACCATACTAATTATGAATTTGGGTAATTTACATAAAAATACACACTTAAAAACAAGGGACAAACTATATAAAAAAAAAAAACTGTGTGACTATTTGTGTTCGTTTGGGAAATTGATTGCTTTTTTTTTAATGTTAAAACCTGGATTAAAACTGTAGTAAAATTCACTCCATTCGTCGAGCCAAACATCGACCAAACGAGCATTATTATGATTAACAATTTGTGATGTTCCACCAGGAAATGAGTATGGTGTTGCTTTACGAAATACATGACCAACCCTCGAACATGGTAAAATTTCTAATATACCACCGCACATCCATACCTTCATTTTATAGGTTTCATTTTGTTTTGGGTTAAATACAAAAATAAAATTATTTAATTAATAATGTTGGTTAGTAATTTTTTAAATGGAATTTAAATGGGATTAGTTAACAACACCTTCAATAAATGATCTAAAAAAAAATACATTCTCCCCAAAATACTAAATTCTGCATTATTTTAAATGCAGATGCAACTTCATGATTGGTTAGCGAAACCACGAAGCTTCTGAGAATAGAACCGGATTAATTATACAGAAAATAATTTTGAGCGTATTTGTTATTCGAATAGCGTCACCAAATTAAGATTAAAAAATTTTGTTAGATGAAATATTCAATCGAATGTATTGGTGTTGGTAGTTTTTGATTTATTTCGAACCTGGACTCATTGCATAATAAAATTCACGCCATTCGTCCAACCATACTTCGGCAACCCGTGCCGCATTGTGCAGTACAATTTTTGCAACCCCGCCCGGAAAAGTGTATGGTGACTTGTCACGAAATACATGACCAACATGTGAACATGGTATAATTTCTAGAATGCCTCCACATTGCCAGATCTAAATTAACATATTTTTGATGATTTTTCTTATTGATTAGTAATTCAGATCAAAATTAAGTATTTTATTAATTGAAGGCTCACAGAAACGTGGTATTTTGAGGATATATTCAGACTTTTAAATTTATAAAATAAAATAAAATATAAAACATACCCTAAATGACATCTCTAAATTCTCACCACCCCAAATATCCATTCCCTCGTCGTACGATCCAATTTCATAAAAGAAATCTTTATCAATTGAAAATAGTCCACCAGCCATTGTTGGCGATCGTAACGGTGATGTTTTGTCATTATTCCGTCGCTCCATTTCCCGAGCCGGTACTCGATACCTAAAAAAACATTGTTTCGTAACGAACCCTTAAAAATGTTGGATTCGAATTTTCTTTTACCATCTAAAATTTAATTTCCAATTAAATCCACCCCATGTTTGATCGGATGCTGTTACATATTCAAATGTATCGTCCGATATAACATCGATAATTGGACAAACAACCGTTGTTCGGTCAACGGCTATTCGTGATAGTAATGGCTCTAACCATCCTTCCGTACATTCGCAATGAGCATCCAAAAATGTTATTACTTCTCCCTTTAAAAACATATCAACAATCAATCATTATTATCATATTAAATATTTCAAGAATTTCATTGTAAAAGAGGAAATTGTAAAAATCAATTTACAGGCATGAGGGCATGTTAACCATATATTAAGAAGCTATTTGTCAAACTCTCCGAGAAATAGTATGGAACAATATAAGAGTTATTCGAGAAGCAATCAATTGATAGGAGCAGGAACAACGTTAGGACAGTTTCAGAAGCGCAAAAGGCACTCTCGACGATATGCCTGTAGATTGATTGAACATATTTTTTTGGCAAAAAATTATGTTATTTGTGTCTAATGGAAGATCGAGACATGTTTCACTTCATATTTTTTGAGAATGGTTCAATTGACGTACACGTAAAATATATGGACCATTGAAAGTTTATGAAGATAATTTTCGTTGGACTTGCAATTAACCCACGGGGCATGATTTTGACACAAAGTCATTAATTTTATAAAATAGAAACATAGACGAGCTAATGTAGTATTTGGGACCCACTTGATTGTGAGTCATTAGGGTAAAACGATTTTGGAAGCCATAGAGAAGCGATAGCAAATATAAACGATAGCGAATATAAAATATGGTGAATGTATTAATTCAAATTAAATGAAGCTTTATTGCAGTTTCAGAATTCGGCCCTTAAACTTGGTTAATTTAAGTTCAAAATTACAAATTCTTGGTTAAAAAATGTATAAGATATGACCCAATTTAATTAAGGGACACACCACCCTGAATTTTCCAGAATTGAATTACTTCTATTTACTTTTATCAAAAGTTTAGTTTCAGCCAAACTAGAAAGAATTGGAAAAGTGGGTAGTCCTCGATTTTGATTTCTTGCTAGATTACTTACGGTTTAAGAGTGTATTACGGGTTAAGGACGATGTGAAATTACCATATTAAAGGGTGTCCCATAATTAACCCAAGATTTGAATTTGCTGCCATTTGTGCAGTAAATTTCTGGCAACCCTAAAAAAAATTGGAGCTGAGAGTTTAGGGTTAGTAAAAATGGAGCGTTACACGATACAACAACGTGTTTTCATTATTGAACAATACCTCAAAAATTGGTTACATACAAACTGGACTGTTACTGGTGCTCGATATCGCGACATGAAAACACAGTTCTTTCTGCCGAAATTGGATGATATTGATGTGGCCAATATGTGGCTTCAACAAGACGCATGCCACATGCCATACAGCCCGTTAAACAATTCAATTACTGAATGAGACATTTCGTGGTCGTGCACTCTCTCGTTTCGGGTATCAGAATTGGCGCCCTAGATCGTGTGATTTAACGCCATTAGATTTCTTTTTATGGGGTTATTCGATGTCAAGGTCTATGTCAACAAGCCCACAACCACCCGTGCCTTACAGGAGGATTAAATTAAACGATGCATCAACGAAATTAAGCCACATTTATGGAGAATAGTCATGGAAAATTTGGACAAAAGAGTGCTTATGTGCCAGTAAAGCCGTGGAGGCCATTTGCCGGATGTGTTATTCCATAAATAACCCTATCCTATGTACTTTATGATTCAATAATAAAATAGCAATCTATAAACTTAAAATTGTGTTTTCTACTTAATTCAAATCTTGCGTTCATTTTGGGACACCCTTTATATCAACACATTAGGAATAAAATAAACGGGGCCTTGTTTTTACACTATTCGGAATAGCTCATAGACTAGGGATACGGAATCTTAAAAACATACCTAGCTCATCATTATGGATCAAGGTATTTGGCATGATAGCATCAGCATATGGATCACACACAAAATTGCCAATTTAACTTATAAAAACATATTAAAATGATTTGAGAATAAGTAAAGTATACATGGATTTTCTATATTATATATAATTTCTCATATCTCTATAATGTCATATTTCTCTGGAAAATAATTATACGTTTCATGGGCCATTTCAATGTGTTTTTTTAGAATATTCATTTCTAAATTCAAATAGAAAGCAAACTTTCTATAAATAAAACGATTTGAGAGTCCCAAAATCTACAAACCGCGATCAGGGTAGATTTTACAACATTAATTGATAATTTGATATTAAAATGAACTGAGAATAGATGATAGAATGTTATCTATCTTTTTCCTTTAGAATTCTGAAGGTCTGAAATTTACTCACTACAATAGTTAGTAATAATTAGTACAATGGAATGCCTAGTTAATTCATTTATTAAATATATAAAGTCCGTTTTTCCTGAATAAATCGCAGAACATTGTGATCAGTCATTTATGAACATACCGAAACACGTTTGGCACCCAACAGTCTTGCTCGTATCAATCCGGACCGATTAACGGTACGCAATACAAATGTAGGAACTGGCAATTGTTTAACGTAATTTTCTAATTTAGCACCTAGATATGGTCGTTCGCTAGCATCATCGACAAGTATAATCTCTTTTAATAATGGTCTTGGTGATCGATTGATGACACTCCATACGGTACGCAGTAGTGTTGACCACGCTTCATTATGGAATACGATAACAATTGATGTGGTTGGAAGCTTACTTGGATACTGTTTATTTTTACAGCTAAAATTGTAACATAGAATGTTAAAAAAAAACTTTATAATAAACAAATTTTAGAAAATTTACTTTGGATTTCTAACATCAGTCAAGGAACGATTTAATGCTATCATATCACTAGCTAATAAATTAAATTGATTTTCTTTGAATTTCTCCTTCATCAAAGCATTTTGTTCGGCTGGTATCTTAACCGGTTTACCTAAAATTGTAAAAAGTGGAAATATAAAATATTTGGGAAACCATGATAATTTCGATATGAGCACAACTCACCCATTTCACCATTCTTTATTCTTTTGGGAAACCCTAATAATTTCAATATGAAAAACTCACCCATTTCACCGGGCACCCCATAATTTTTTGGTACAACAGGTGCCGGCCTCCATTTCCTTAATGTATTAGTTCGATATGTTTTTGGAACAGATATGGCCCATTCACCGTCTAAGTTATGATTTGTGTCAATTTCATTATTATCTACAATTGGATCTTCTTCTTCCACAATAAGCCTGCTGGCATGGTGAGGTATCTACAAGTATAGAGAAAATTGGTTTTCAAAATATAGCGGTTTAATTAGAAAATATAGTATTTAGAGAATACATAGGAATCTGTGGAATAAAAAGTTTTTTCTCAGACATCAAAAAAGGTTCGATATCTCGATTAGGATGAACAGAAAAGTTGCAAATAATTCCTTATGATAATTTAATTAATATTATTTCTGTTTATGTTAATAAAATATAGTAACGGAAGTTTCGAATGAATTGTCTTAATAATCTCATAATCTTCTTAGACTTAATTATCTCCAGTACAAAATTGACTTCTTGGCACATTATTATTCTAAAAACCTACTTTACATATAATATTGTTGGTGTTAAATTTAAACACATATGCAATATACCTACTAAATCTCTCTATTATTGAATGAATTTAATAAGATGAAGCAAGAAAAAATGTAAACAAAATTAGTGTAAGTAACATTTATTTATGAAAATCATTTGTGTACCAATTTTGATAATCGACGATGACTGTCTGGCATGCGATAATATTTATTCATTCTTTTTTGCATGCGCTTGATATCACTAGAAATTATAAAATAGATTTCATGCAATGTTCGCTTGATTAAACGGATAATGCTATATATTTTTTATCTGTCGACATGGCACCATTAGAAAAAGTGTTCATCGTAAACATGATCTAATTACAAATGACACAGTGATATAATTGAAGCTAAATATTAATTAAACAATTCGAATAGAAAAAAGAAGTCGGTTGTCTGTTAGTTTTATGGATTTTATCACAAACATTTTCATTTAGCAAATTTTCTAGTTGATTTAATTTCTCGGAAAGATTACATTTGTTTATTTATACAATTAATCTGTTATGATTTTGCTTACGAAGTAATTAATATAAATATAATAATACACGCAAATTTGCATCATAAAGATTATTACGAAGCTGTATGATACGAGTATTTTAAGCAATTGCTGTAATTCGATTTATTAGATTCAATAGATCTCTAATTCAGGTTTGAACTATGGGCTCAAACCCCAAACGTGGTCACCTAATCGCTATATAGTTGCGAAATACTTCGTTTTAACCTCCTATAAAGTTCTATGGTATAGAAATATGTATCTATAAAAATACAGAAGAGAAGATTAAAAAAAATAGGACTTTTATCTACGGGACTTAACAAGAAACATTTGTTAACAACTCAAATGAAATCTGCGCGCTTCTCGACAGAGCATCAAAGTTGGACTTTAAAGACTGAAGAAATATATAGTCTTAGCAAATATGAATTGATATATCTCTACTAAAATTTCTATTTTCTAAAATTTCTAGAGATTGCAATATATTCCTCTAACTCAGAATTTTATTGGCAGAATATGCTTTTTACAAGCAATCCTCCATACACCTATTAGGTAGCTAAGGTTGAAATGAATAAAAGTAAATATACGAGCAGAGAATTGGATATCTTTTGGTAGGAAGGAAAGTCTATCTTTTGATAGCAATAGTCATCGGAAAAGTTTATCGACCTGAAATTTTTCAAGTTCTCGAAACTTTTTCAAAATTTTAAATTTTTCGAAATTTTTCAAAATTTATCAAAATCATGAATTTTTTTATATTTTTCAAAATAGGATAACCAGCGGGCAAAAATATCTGCAAGGAAATAAATTTCAGGCTTTTTGAAAAATTGCCCAAAAAAATTACGTGTAGTCCATGTTTTTTGTTAAATATCGAAAATTTCAAATTTGTCTTTTTACATACTACAATCATAGTTCTAACTTAGATTTAAAATGTGGTACAATTTAATATGAATCGAATTGTACCTACATCTTTTAAGAGTATCTGTCCCAAATTTTAGTGCAAAAAGAAGGAAGTTCCGAATAGGTTTACAACCCCTGTCACGAAGGCAGGGCTTCCTACAATTAAATATTTTAAGGGAAAAAAAAACGTAATAAAAATCAGTCAAATTAGAAGATTTTCGTTGATTTTCCAAAAATAATTCATGCGGCAAATACTCTAGATTAGACTAGATATTGAATTTCCCGATAAATAGATAACCCCTTAATGTTTCTGTATCTGTAGCTCGAATAAGTGATCCCCTAACCTAAAGGATCGAACCGGAAATTTTTCAATTTTAAATTTACCAGGAAATTGTTAGATATTTTTGTGAAAATTTACAATTTAATTTAACTATGCATTCCACATGAACACCCACCGAAATTCGGGAGGTCATTTTTCCAAAATTTTTGGAATTTAAGTATTTGCATTATGTATTTGGGAACAATTCTGCGTCATTATATTTTCCTCGTGCTAAAGAAAATTATTGGAATATTCCATATTTCGTCAGAACGGTCCGAAATTACAATCTAATTTTAGATTCGAAATTATTAGACTTCTGAAAAATGTATTATATGATTTCATTTTATTTTATTTTCTATTTCTGGTAATTAACAATTAACAATTAAAAATTATATAAAATAATTAATTAAGATCGCAAAAGATCATTGTTACTGACGTCTTCCGCTCGTTGCAAAATGGCAACCTGTGTTAAAAAATCCAGGAGATTGTTACCATTGCCTTCACCGCTAAAATATTTTTTCCATTGGTTGATGGTAACGGAACGGCGATTTTGATAGTAATTATTAATGATATTTGTTCCGTTGTTCTCATCTCTTCGTCTATTGGAAGTAGGTACGTTAAACATTGTTTCGAAATATCCTCTCGCTGGGCTATAAATCATTTGGTCTCGACCTGGAACCTTAGGCTCGTAATTCTCTTCCCTCAGTTTAGCCCTATTTGGTACAATCTTTTCTACTTGATCCCTATTAACTATGTTTGGCGTCCTAAATATCTCCGCTAGTTTACTGACAGAGAATTCAACTTCTTGTTCAGGATTTCTGTATGGAAATGTGTTAGGGGCTTTAGGAAAGACCCATGCGGTCTTCGTAATAATTTATAATCCAACGTCGGGAAAAATTTGGGGAAATTCAGACTAAAGTCTTGAAAAGGTCGAAAACGCTGGGAAAATGTCGAATAGTCGGGAAAAGACAGTAAAAATTGAGATGGGTCAGAAAAAATGCAATACAGTGAAAAGCTCGTTAAACGCTGTGATTCGTAGGGAAAAGGTAAAGATAAGAATGAATAAATGAATGAATAAACTCAGAAGAAGTCGTGAGAAGTTAGAACAAGGTTGGAAAATAATTAGAAAAACAAGGGACATGCAATGGGAACTAAACACAGATAAGTTGCAAAAATCAGTTACCGGAACCGGATATACATACCTGGTTCAAAAATAGTCAGTGAAAGACAAGAAAAGTAATGAAATTGACAGAGAAGCTGGTAAATTCGTGCATAATTTTAGAAAAGTACAAATCGCCAAATATAATAAAAGTCGCAAAGAGTGAAAAAAAAAATGTTGGGCAACCGAAAATAGTCGGGAGAAGATAGTAGGAGAAAGTTAGGGAACTTTTTAGCGTCGAACCAAAATATCTGGGTTTGATGGAAAAAAAATTAGGAAAAACCCTAAATAATTTCGGATTAGTCGTAAATATCGGGATAAATTCGGAAATAAAAAATTCATGAAAAGCCAGAACAAGTCAATAAAATTCAAATAAAGTCAGAAAAATCGGAAAATTGTTGGAAAACAGCAAGAAGTCTGAGTTTATCGAAGAAATTCAGCAAAAATCTGGAAAAGTCCACAAATGATTCAAAAATCGATTGGTAAAGCTCGGGAGAAGTCGGTAAAATGTTAGAAAATAACGGGAAGAGTCATAAAAAGTCGAGCAAATTTGGAAGATTAGGGAATTCAATTAAGAATCGCAAGGAGCCCAGATAAAGTCGGATGAATGTTGGAAAAATTCGGGATTAGACAGAAAAGTTTATAAAAACCGTGAAAAGTAGAGAAAATGTAGAAAAATTTTAAAAAAAGCCAGGAAAGAACACAGATTAAGAGGTTACGAACATTATGAAAATGATTTTTCTGATTTTTGTACGACTTTCTAGATGCTTCCGGAAATAATCTTTCTCTTTTCATCATAGTTTGCTGAATTTCTCCGGATTTTTACAAATATTTTTCACCCCATTCCCTTCCTCCCTTTTACTGATTTATCTACAAATTTTTTAACTTCCAATTTTTCTTTAGATTTTGAACGAATTTTTCTAAATTTCAATAATATTACACTAAATTTCTCTAAATTTCGCTACAATATTTCCCAACTTTACCCGTCCGTTTATGTTCTGAATTACAAATCAATTCATGAAATTGTTCATTTTATACACTTATCGAATGATGGATGGGTGTATATGGGGATGTGAAATAGTAATGAAAATTGGACATTCAAGATTGTTCTCCAAAGCTCATTATTACTAACAACCGATGACTTCGATTTATATCAACAAAAATGCAAAATACCAAATGTAAAGATATTGGCTTGCATTTCTCTCGTTGCTTTCATAATGAAGCATTTCTTGAATATCAGTTACGAATATGAACGGAAATAACAAAATAACAAAGATTCTCTAAATATCCCAATTGTTATGAAGTTATTACTAATTGATAAAATATAGATACATAAATTCTACCCATTCCATCTTCTTAATCGTAGATTCTTGGTTGTTGTATAGATAACTAGCGTTTCATTCCAAAGGATTAAGAAAATCATTAATTGAATTACTTTTAATTTACTGTGAATATATATCCCATTTCTGCTTAAGTCTACTTGAATTTATGAGAAAACTGCATATTTCCTTTTAAAAAGTATTATAACTATACAGTTTAATATCTCCATTTATTGTGAAGCTACAAGTACATGGCAGTAGGTAAGGTATATTAATAATGTAATTTTTGAAAGGAGTAACACGCACAATTGAAGTAAAAGTAAAATGTTATAACAAAGGAAGCCAAACGCAATAAGATTTCCATGGATATGCGTGAATAAATTTTTATTCAATTCGATTATATTTATTGTCTCGCCGAAAAAAGCCGTATTTTTAAGCCAAAGTATTATGAAATGACTGATAAAAACCGTGAATTTTTATTAGAGCAGATAGACAAGTTAAAATATTGTAAATGCAAGATTACATTACATTATAATAAAAATTTTTAATATATTAATTGGAACAATCGTTTGATTAGTGACATCAACTATAGGTTGGATCTCAGAATTTCAGTAACCTTTCATACTTTCGAAATGAAGCAAAATATCGACAGAATTTTCATTTATTTTAATTTGACATTTAAAAAATAATTTAATGGTTGATTAATAGCAAAACTTACAATTTAAATCTTGATGACTTATGATTTTTAAATAGTCATGATTAGACGTTAATGAACTCTCATATTTGTTTATATTATAGTATATCGTGATTTGTAATTTCCAAGGCAATTTCGTAAAAAGTAAACTAAACTATAGAAATTAATTTCTTCATCTAGAAGTTGGTTAGTCAACAGTAGATATAACAATCCAATGATTACACAGAAGATTGAGCTATCTATCAACAAAAAAAAAATGGAAAGGAAACAAATTAAATACTTTAATTAATTAACTATTTAATGTTTATTGTTTTCCCACAAGTACAGATAAAAAGTGAAATACTTTTCACAATTCATTCTTAATTAACGTTTTTAATCGATAATCATTCACTGTTTTAAAGCACTGTATCAAATTCTGAAAAGAATGATTGTCTAATAATTTGTTGAGAAAAACGATTAAAAATAAACGCTGATACCATGCAGACGTCTGTGGTTTATTTGTGCCATAAAACTAGTGCCCGTGAAAAATTGCACAAGCGATATTTTAGGTGTGGAATATTCCTCTTCATTGTCTACCAATATTTTGATTGATGTACTAAACAAAGAGATTAGCGAACTAAGGTAAAGCGGAACATCTTGGACAACTATTCGTAATCTATAAGGCAAACTGAAAAAAAAAAAATTATCGAAATCCAACTAAATTCTCAATATTAATGTTACAAAGGGAACCGGCCAAATAAAATCAATCACCAATTGAATCCATACGACCACAATAGAGCCAAGCTATACAATAATAAAACAAATTTAATCTACCAAGGGAATAGATATTATGATAAGATTTTTATATTAGTAAAAAAACTAACAAGTTAGCGATTTCTGTTTCTAATCAAATCGAAGTTGAAACATTACGTACGAAGGTTGTACAACATAAAAAAAAATCGCTATCACCATCCAAGAAGCCTACACCTCTCGTATATAATCCTCAAATTACAAGACTAATGAATTCATCATTTAGATATTTTATTTTATATAATAAATTGTCTAACATTAGCGTAAAGTTGTTAATCAAGTTAAGTTTTTTAAAATTATTTTTTTGACAAAACAGATATTTTTTTTTGGTTCTCGTTCATTTGCGGCAACTTATCAACAATATTTAATTAAAATTAACTTAATCATCCAAAAATAATTTCCGTATATATATTTTTTTCATTTCTTTTTCAAAAAACTATACATTATTGTCGCATGTCATTTTTTATCATCCACTCTCGTAGAAGTAAGTAATAAGGTAATAATTACAAGAAGTGACTAAAATTTTAAGATAATTTCTGGTAATTAGAGAAATAGATGTAATTAATGTTGATATTGGTGTCCAACTAATTTAATTAATTGATAATTGATATATTAGATTTCCTATGTATTTAATGAAAGATAAAACCAATTATTTATTTTGATACATAGGTGTGGTTCGACAGGATGACGAATGATGAGCAATATACGATGAGAGCAGGAAAGGCAAGTATGATATAAATTAGGCTGGTTTGATAATTTAATTCAAAAAGTAAGTAAAGTTCAACATTACCCTTCTTTAAGGGATACACACTTTTTAAAATTTTTGCAACTTATCTGATTTTTATTGTTAAACCTTGCAAAATGGACATTGAATTCAGCCATGGCATTTGGATTTAATGAAATCTTATATCTGCAGACCCAAAATTTTTAAATTGGGGAGACAGAAAAGGGAGGTTAAGGTAAAGAAAATGTTTCTCAATGCAAAGAATATAATTTAAAGTTATTGATTGTACTCCACAAATTACATTTTCGAAATTAAAAAGAGCTATTATCCTTGATATAAAGAAAGGTTTCATTGATTTAAAATTAAATGATGTAATATTGAAATTTTCTGATATCTGATGTTAAAATGCATTAATTGCTTGAATATTAATGTTGTGTAATTCAAGAAGTTTATAAAATTGATATTAGAAAGAATTATATTTCCTTTTTACGATTATTAAATATAAATCCTATATTTTCATTTGATATTCCTAAAATTATCGTTTTGGAAAACATGAAAGAAAGAAAAAACAATATCTAAATTCTTTCAATTAAATATTAATATTTTTCTAATTAAGAAATCAATTCTTGAAACAGGAAAATTAAAATTATCATACAATCAGAATACTACGACACTTTTCTTAAATTGAATCGATTATTCTTGAAAAGAAGATTAAAATGTGTCGTAAAATCGTATTTTGTCGTGAATCAAACAGAGGTGAATTATGATTTCTCACAAATAATTGACGATTTTAAATTTGGGCTATCTATTTGTACACATTTTTTTAATTTAAAACTGAGTATATGAGTGCAGCAGCCTATGAGTACTTAATTTAAGGATTGCATCCTATAATTTAGAAAACATTAAAATACGTATTACTAGATTCAATACAGACTATCGCTATATATTTTAGACAATTAGTTGCTTGGTTTTTAATTAGGCATTCGGCAAATTAATTATAAAATTTCTTTATACCAAAGTTTAGCTCTTAAAGCCAAAATTATATAAAAAAGCATCTAATTTAAGCAGTTAAATTAATTCCGTGGTAATAGCATGATAGTATTTTTTCATGCAAATTTCTTAAATTTCTAAAACGGGCTTCACTAGGCGCTTTAACCTATTAATTTTGAACGACAGTATTCCTATTGAACCGAGATTTAGATTTCTTGATCTAAAAGCTACCGTTAATAATAAACTTTAACAAGTTATATTTTTAAAATGATGTCAATAAAATTTCCAGAGATTTTACCAAATAATTAGGCTTTTCTATAGAATTTTCTAAACATTTTCTTCGATGAGTGGAAATTATAACGATGCAGAATAATTTGGAAATGAATAATGAAGCAACTGATTTCTAAAAACTTCAAAATAAGTTAATATAACCTATAAGGATCGAAGCCCCACGGTGGGTGCCAATTATAAGAGTCGAGGTTCCACGTTGGGCCTCGAACGCTTACAATTGGTGCCCAACTTAATGGACCGTAATTTTACGGAGAAACCACGACCGAAAGGGGAAAGAAATATCGATCCAACCCGATGAAATTATATCCAGTACGGATATTACCGACGGACAGGATCTTCAAAATCAAAATTGAAAACCTGATCAATTGCATCTAGTACGGATGTTCCCAGACGAAGTAGTAGACTCCGAAACGTCAAGAAGACTTCACCGAGATTCAAACATTTTCTGGCGTCGACTTTTTTAAAAGCAACCGCCATGACTTAAAATACACCACAGCGCTGTTATTCAGCCGATACCGTTGGCCATAAGGATGGATTATTCAATTGCGGTCGCACACAATCTTTCGCATCAGGTAGTCATGCACACAGATCGGTCGATCAAACTACACAATATATTGCGCCAGAACTACGTTCGGATAAGGGGGGAGATATTAGAGACCCATAGAAACCCGTTCAGGTTCGATCCGATGCTAGCGGATATGCCATCGGAGCTGTTCTGGTGCAAGCGAAAAAGAAAAAAAAACAATTCGCAAACGAGGGCGACCGCACCGTAATGAAGCAAACGGTTTATTAATTGTACAACGCAGACAGTAAAACTGTCGTATGACCATCCAATCGAGGAACAGGGTGTTCCTAATAATAGACAACCGAACTTTCCGTATGATGACCTCAAATTCGAGGAACTAGGTGTTCCTAATATTAATCAGGCGATCTTTTCGCTTGATGATCGTAAATTCGCGGTGTTCCTAATAATATAACAAGGTGTTCCTAATAATATTAATCAACCGAACTTTCGTATGATGACCTCAAATTCGAGGAACTGGGTGTTCCTAAAATTAATCAGGCGATCCGTTCGCTTAACGATTACAAATTCGGGGAACAGGTTGTTCCTAATATATTTCCAAAAATGTGTACAATCCAAGATGAAAATATGTATAAAACATCAACACCTTCCGTCGAACCGAATTCCATATTTTGGCTCGCTCGCTGAGACACCCTCGTAGCCAAAGGGGGAGATTGTAGGATTCGGCCCGACCCACCATCATCCGCCACCGTAAAATATGGAAAAAAGGATAAAATGCCTTATGAAGGTGTTCATTTGTAATGACACCTTATATAATTTAAGAGAAATTGAAAAAGACGGGGAGTAATGCGAAAATCGCCATCAAGTATACTAAAGTAAATTTAAATACATATGTGATAAGACATTAAAACTTCTCAGTTAAAATATTTCGCTAAAGCGACACATATTTTTCACTCAAATAATTAATTGAAAAACATGTTGGAAATTAACGAACACGTTACAAAAGCGCTTTATTAGAGTTTCTCAAACCATTCCCGAGTTAAGAACATATAAAAACCAGTTAAAAATAACTCTCTTGTTATTCTTTCAATTTTTTTAAGGGTCCCGATACAGGTGACGACCCTTTTCTTATAAGTAGTCATAGGACGCGACTCTTATAATTGGCGCCCAACGTGGGGCCTTTTACGCTTATACCCATTAGTTTTAATGGAGGTTTACGTGGGATATTATTACTTAATTGTCATTTTACAGACAAATTTCGGTAATTTCCTGGTAATTTCTAGAAATTTTGTCGAATTAACGAGATGCTTTGAAAATACAAAATGTTCTAAATTTTTTTTTGATACTGCTGAAGAATGATAATTGACATCAGTGACTTTATGAATTGCGCACCATCGCATGAAAATTCATCAAACTTATCAAACCACCCTCGAATTGAGTATTCTGTCTGTAATCTGGGTGCGATCGAGGTAATATTATTTACTTAATAATTTTTAGCGTTCTGTCAACTGTTAAGTCAATAGTTTTACACTAGTAACCCCTGTAAGTTTACAAAGTAGGCCTCACAGAGATTAAGTCATCACACAGTTATACACATGATAATAACATAAACAAACAAACAAACAAACAAATAAAATTCCAACAAATAATTTAAAATATGTACTTCTTAAATACAAACAGGTACCACTTCCAGTAAATATGTATATTATACCAGTAACATGTCCTTCCCCTTAATTAAAAATTATATTATACCAAAAAAAAAATAATTACTACAAGAGTAGAGATTGAGCATAGCAAAAGAGGCCATTTAAATTTATTTATTTTGCAAAATATTTTAAATATCATTAATTAGCTTCCCAGCTAACAAATTTTAATTCTTTATTTCTATATTTAATTAAGCAAAACTGTAAACAAAAAATTAACATCTTGTGACGAATTTTAAGTAATGATTTAATAAATTCTAGACGTATGTAGGCGTTTACGTAACTATATTATGTATGGGAATGTTAGTCAAGCAGGAGGACCTAGTACACACTGTATCTTTGAGTATTAAAAATTTATAAGCGGCAATAATTTGGATTTTGATGAGAACAATTTAGCAAAGCAAAGAAATACTTGTGAATTTCCCACAGTTTCTTTTTCCGTAAAAAGAACTATTTTCACCCGTTTTGCCTACAATAAAAATTATTTCTCATAAAAAATACTAATAATTTGGAATATTCGTATAAATTACCCATCCGAATGACTGCATTCGGTTGCAAAAAAAAGGAGAATTCCCAATTTCATTACTATAAAATTTAATAAATTACAGTGGCAATAAGACGTATGAAACATTTTTTTTAAATCATTTGATTTATGAGGCCAAATTATTATTGTTGAAACAATTTTGGGTAAAGAACAGAAATTAACACAGAAAAATTATTGTAGATTTATAAAAAAAAAAGTTTTCGCAATTTAGAGGAAATCGTCAGACGAGCGCATTATTCAAAGCCCCGATCTAGACTTACATTTCCACATTTGTATATTTGCTAAGGAAATAAATCTAAAGCAAATTTGAAGAAAACAGGGTACAGCATTTGATAAAGAAAACCTGTTACCCAAAGTGAAACACGGTGGCGTTGTAGTAAAGAGATTGGAATTTATGACAACCTAAGATGGATAGGAGTTAACTGAATCTGTAATGAACAAAATGAATTACTATAAACATAAAGCCCGCTACAAACGTTCAGACAAATCGTAACGACCGTCTGATCAGATTTGTCGGATGGTAGTGTGTCCACACGATACGACAAAACTGTGACGTTTTTAAGTTCAGTTCAGAATGATGAATGAAAAATATGTACTAGTAGTTCTGGGATTAATTTTGTGTTTAAAATGAAAACCCCTAAACCTCGCATTGTATGGTTTAAGAAATGGTTTTTAATTAGAAACAAATATTTGCATGAAAATATATCGAATGAGTTTTTCTAATGTGAAATTTTAAAACATTGGAGCAGAGCCGTAGTGAGGGTGAGGCAATAGAGGCGCCTGCCCAGGGATTCAAATATCTATTGAGAAACCCAAATTTATCTATTGTCTAATAATATAAAATAAAGATATTTTATAAAACTCCGACGACGATAAAAAGCTTCTCATGAGAATTTATTGTATATGGATAATTTTTGCACTCATTTAGAAAATATCACTTACTGAGAAATAATTTTCAAATTGGTTGGCTCTTTTATC